>JAJKFI010035915.1:0-19768 GCA_029204185.1 Lerista edwardsae
TGTGTGTGTGTGTGTGTGTGTGTGTGTGTGTGTGTGTGTGTGTGTGTTCTTCGTTAGAGTGCTCCAGACCTTCAACAAATTATGGAGATTTATTGAGCTCCTCCATCACTACTGGGAAAGGCGGATGATGAATCTTGACATTGGGGGTTCTCCCCACTCATCTGGTTCTCCCTACCACCTGCGAAGGCCAAGCAGCAACCCCGAGATGAAATGCTCTTTGCCCTGATCTGTTGGCGATAACAGATGAGCCATCAGTCAGCCCTTGCTTCACTGAAGCATTGCCAGATATTAAAATTCCATCGTTGCTCTCCCTTGTTCTCTGCTTTCCACCCTCGGCCACACAGCTGCTGATGCTCTTCCTGGAGTCCGTTGCAAGCTTCTCTGTGATGCCCCCCCAGAAGCCCTCCTGAACGGGGGTCAACCAGGGTGGGCATGTGGGGGAGCTCGTCTCTTTCACCCGCCTGGTTTTTCCCTGTCCGTCAACACGCCTGCCGGTTTATCAGTATCTGATGCTGGCTTCATGGTCGGTGAAGGATGTGCTCTGGTCTGCATTGAGCTTTATGATGCCCAACCTGAAAGCATATGGTGGAAGGAGCTGGAGGCTGGTGCTGAGAGAGAGAGAGAGAGAGAGAGAGAGAGAGAGAGAGAGAGAGAGAGCAAAGAGGAAAGGTGTAAAGTGTTGTGTGCTTGTATGAAAGTCAAGTTTCCATGTCCCTAGTGGGCAAAGTTCTCCAGATGTTTGGCTATACGTGGCTTCCTGGGCACCCCCTCTGTCTGATCCCGGGTGCCACCCTCTTCCCCGAATTCGCGGAAGGCATCCTTCTCAGAAGAGTCTGACCGACAAATGGTCTCACCCAATCAACCCTGGGAAGGACCAGGCCATGCCAAGAGACATCCGGAAAAATGCGCTCCAAAAGTGTTCATCTGTTAGTGATTGGGAGTCGACGAGCCGAGCTGCAGACTGCCCAATAAAACGGGCTTGGGGGAGAATTTCCTGCGTCCCCGATTAAGTGGATAAAGATGTTTCAAAAATTCAGGGCGGCAGATGGGTGGTTTTCCCGCAGAGCCTGCTGTTGGTTTCGCCCTTTGTTGCTTAATAGAGAACAGAAGGAGGATCTCAGCATCTTTGGGGACCCAAGCATTCTTTTGGCCGTGTGCAAATTCATTTCCTGTTGTAGGCTCGGCTGACCTGAGCAAGATGGAAGGTCCACATTGAGAGGTCTGCTGGGCATAGCCAGTGCCTGGAGGGTGGCACCAGCCTGTCAACTTGGAGGTGAATCCCATCCCCTGGCCCACATCTCTCAATTCCTGTTACCCAATCTTCATCTGATAGGCATCACAGTACGGAAGGAACTTGGAAAGACATGATAGTGGGCCTAAGCGATGGCTTCTTGCCCAGGAACCCACCAGCATCTGGAGCTGTCCACCTCAGCCTCATTCACACAACACGTGATTAGCATGTGGAATTCATTGCCACATGATTGCAAAATGGCCACCAGCTTAGGTCACTTGGGGAGAATGAGGAAAGCCCACTGTCTCTCAATGGCTATTAGCTACAACAGCTATGTAGAGCTTCCATACTCAATGGCAGTGCATCTCTGGTTGTGGGGGACAAGTCATCCTATAGACCACTGATGGAAGTGGAACCCTGAACTATATTCATATTTCACACAATCCAAGAGGACTCTTCTTAGGCTCTAAAGCACACTGTACAATGAAAGTATGAGATGACTCCTAAAGTCTTCACAAGAAGCTGCCTTATTCAATCTAGTATTGACTGATTAGGGTCTTTGTGTGATCCCAAAAGCATCTGGTGGGACACCAGTGGCGTAGCAAAGTCAGCTGGCACTTGGGGACACCCCCCCAGGCCTTAAAAAGTCTCCTCTTATGTTCTTACATTAAATGTTGTAAGTCACTACCAGAATGGGCAATACTAAGCTAGAAGGATGGAGGGTCTGATCCAGTACAAGGAAGCCTAGTATGGTCAGCCCTAATGCATATGACCTTTCCAATAGTCTCCTCTCCCATCTATGTGCTCAGAGGCTAAGAACAAACCACAGGGGTCGGCCACCTTCATCATTTCCTGTTAGCAAACTTCCAGAAGCTTCGGTCCGCCAATTGTTGGGAAAAACAACAACAGGGTCCTGGGGCAGGTGGGTTTTGGAATCTTCGACATTCCTATGTTCACCAACCACTTCCTCTACAGCTCTTCTTCCCCCCCTCCCCAGCCACCCCCATCAGTTGCCACACAACTCGTGCTCGGAAAACTCAGCGTCCAAACAGCCTCTTGTCAGGAAACCCTGAGTTTGTTTTAGCTGCAGCATCACCGCTGTGGGCACCAGAACGCACGATTTGGCAACCTTCTGCAAGCCAAGGAAGAAGCGCTGACATCTGCCTGCAGGAATGCGGGGGGTACGCAGACACCGAGGGGGTGCCTCTGGGAACATCAGCCAAAGTGATGGCCTAAGAGAGAGCATCAGAATCTTCGGGCAAAGGACCAGGAAATGTTTCCATGCGCACAGTGCTGTGGAACATTCCCTCCCCAGGGGAGGACGTGCATCAGCCCCGCCGTTTGAGTCATCTCAGGCGAAGCGCTAGATAACAGGCCGCTGAGAACAGCCGTGCCTTGGCTCGGGTCGGGGCCTCGATGATGTCGTGGCCTCCTCAGTCTGCAGCGCCCGCGAGCGTCTGGTTGAACCCGGGGGCCAAGCGTGCATCGCCTGCTCGCTGGCTGACTCAGGGGCGGAGGACGGGAATGCAGGACGGCAAGCACCGATTCCCAGAGCTCGACATGGGGGCGGGCGGCTTTGTGCCATGGAGACAGCGGGAAATGTTACTGGGCCAGGCGGCCAGCTCTGCAGACAGTGGTGTAGCTACAGGGGCTGCAGGCACTGCCGGGGGCATAGCTAATAAAAGCATCGTCCAAGGCAGAGGGCAAAATGTCACCCCGGGAGTGACATCACAACAGGAAGTGATGTCACAGTTGCAGTTCTGTTTTTCCTCTGGGTTTTTTTTTTTTGCCATAGCTCTTGACAAAGATAGCTCTTGAAACAACTCTGGTTTGTTTCATTGCGTTTTGCATTAAATTACCTTTCCAATGATATGTAACATGATGGTATTATTCATACATACCCAGGTTTTCACCATTTTGGCCACTAGTGTCAAGCTCAGTTTGTTGCCCCCTTAAAGCTTGTTGCCCGGTGTAATTGCACCCCCCTGCACTCCTTTAGCTATGCCCCTGGGCACTGCAGCATGTAAGAAGCCCCTCCCACTTTCCATTGGCAATGCACAGGAGATGCCGTTTGGGTCACAGTTCAGGCACCTGCGCATTGCCGTCACTGTCCAACAGTGAGTGAGAAAGGATGCTTATATAGTGCATTGCTGCACCTGCAGTACTTACTGTGCCGTCCCCTGTACCTCCTCCACTGTCCATAGATCAGAATTCCTGGGGAAGAAGCTAGAGGACAGAGTGTCAGCCTCAGAGGAGTCTCAATCCATGGCTTTGCCATGGTACATACTGAGTACGTATCAGGTACATGATACATATTGGGTGACCTTCAGCCAGGCACTCTTAGCTTGGCCTACTGTGAGAAGCTGCTGGAGCTAGAAATGGGGAGATCCCCAGGTTTGTGCATGGCTGCCCCATGGGATGAGCCAGTTGGAATGTGGTCTTTACCTCCTGCATGTAGGAAAGGGTTCCCAGGTGGGTCCTGCCCAGGTTGGGGTCCTCCTCAACAGGAAGGACTATGAAGACGCCTTGTCCAGGACGGGACTCTGCTTGAGCAATAATAGTCTTCCTGGAATGTAAGAAGAGCCCAACTGGATCCGGCCAAGCGCCATCTAGTCCAGCTTCCTGTTTCCCACAGTGGCCCGCCAGCCGCTTCTGACAACCCCTCCAGCCAGAAAAGAAATTATAGTTTGTCTCCTGGCATTCCTTCCCTGCAACGGGTATTCAGAAGTAATAAGGGGACCGCAATGTCCTTATGATTGCTTGTTCTTGATGGTGGGAAATTGCTGCAAGTGGCCTCACGAGTGGCCAAGTCACGATCGTAAAAGCTCGTGAACACATCCAGGTGTCAACGGCTGCAGTCCCAAATCCTCCTCATCATGTTTGGGCTGTGGAGAGTGGAATGACTAACTCAGAAGATCTGTTTCGGGAGGATTCCTTTGGCCAACTCAAGGAAGAGTTGAGCTTCAGCCACGTCCACATGGTGTCGATGGGCTTGGGAGCCTCCCTTTCATTGTATGTTCGCTGGTATCATATGGAAGCCCTACCTAGAAAAAAATGGAAAAGAAGTAATTAATAGACGACATAACCACATGCATAGCGACTTTGTGGCCACCTTGTGTGCTGCTGTTGACAGCTTGCGTGCTGTCCAGTGTTCCACGTGGCCATCGTGACTCGCAGCCATTGATTGACTCGCCCTCCATGAATTTGTCAGACTCCCCCTTTTAAGCCATCTAAGTGCAGTAGCCCATTCCATAATGATGCACTTATCTCCTACCTCCCGTTCAGTGGCTGCCTCGTGGCATCATAGGAACATCCCTTTCAAACCTAGTATTCTGTGATCATGGGAAACTCACCATGGAACACCCTTGGAAAACCCAGGAGAAATTCAACATGGGAGTCTTGATCCCCATTACAGCATAAATCTAGATGAGCCTTGCTCGAATGTAGCCACCCATCCCATGGTCACATGTGGATATCAGTGCCATGTGTTGACTTCATTGATTTGTCTGGGAAGTATGACTGGGCCATAGGTGTGTAAGAAGCCTCTGTACCTATTTGGCAGCCTCACCAGTTTGAGAACTGCTGGTCTAAAGCAGGTGTTTGGTTGTGTCATCTGGGGTATCCAAATATCCTGAGCTTGACCATTGTGAAAACCAAAAATAATGATGGCGTGTCTTTTCATGATCCCAAATTATAGTCCATGTTGACCTTCAGCCTAGAATGATAGAGTCATAGGATACAGGAGTCGAAAGGGATTTTGAAGGTCATCTAGTCCACACTTCTTCTCTGCACAGGTGACTACAGCATCCCTGGCAGACAGGCAGCCATCCTCTGCTTGAAAACCTCCAATGAGGGAGAGCCCACAGCCACAATGAGGCAGATTTTTTCCAGTGCTGGACAGTTAGGAAATTCTTCACATCCAGCCTAAATTGACTTTCCAATATACTCTGCTGCCCATTGGTCGCAGCCCTGTCCTCAGACGTCTTTGTATGTTTTCTGCTTGTGGTGCTGTGTCCCTCTTTATGGTCAGGTCCTTGCCATTTCTTATGCTAATAGGAACTGATTGTGGAATGGTGATCTGAGACATCTGGGAATCAACAAAAGGTGGACAGCCCTTCAGATGCTTGAAGACGGCCATCATAGCTGGGAATTGTAAGCCAACTTGGGCATCTGTTCTGTCAGAGGAAAAAAGGAGTAAAAATCTTTTGAATGAATGAATGAATGAATTCCCTTAGTCTTCACTTTTCCAAGCTAAACAGACCAAGCTCTTTGAACCATTCTTCACAGGACTTGGTTCCCAGACCTCTCACCATTTTCGTTGACCATTTTTGAACCGACTTCTGTGGGTCAGTATCCTTCTTGAAACACAGTGCCCCAAACTGGATGCGGCAGTCAAAGTGAGATCTGATTTGCGCAGTGGATCAGAGTGGAACAGAGTAGAAGCAGCTTTGAGTGTGGTTACAGTTTGGGTATGGCGCAACCGATGGTGTACCAAGGCAATTCAGCACCTGGAGTCCATATATTTTTAGTCATGACATGAAATGATGATGATGATGATGATGATGATGATATTAATAATAATAATAATAATGGCCAGAGAAGAAGTGCAGACAGTGAAACATTTTCTTTAATTGAAAATTGTGTATATATAATACTGTATATATTTACTAAGTTTGTAAGTTTGTACATTGATCTATAACTTTGAAACTTTGGATTTATAATCATACCAGCAATTGAAAAAACAAGTTTAAAACAAATAAGTTTTCCTCTTGAAAAAGATGTGGGGCAGCCTTTTGGACCCCCCCCCCCAACCTGGCCATTGAGGCCACCCTCTTCATACATCGCTGTGGTCAACGTCTGGATGGGTGACCATCTTGGACCCCTTGTGTGCTATCTAGAGCTCCAAAAGGGACAAAAAGATGGTCCATACTGTAAATGTAATAGGTTCTCCAACCACTTGGAGGACAGGAATATTCCACAGCCACTACTGAGAAGACCCTGGAACTGCAAAGTGGGTTGTAGGATCTTGTGCTGAGCTCCCCTTTCGCTCCAAAAACTAGCCGAGAACCTCTCGATTCCCAAGCCAGCTCTACTGGGAGGGCAGTCGCTGCTCTTGTCTTGCTGGTTTGAATTAGACGGTGATGTTTCCTGGAAATCTTTTTCTGATTAGCAGCTCTGCGCCCACACTGACGCCCTCCTCACTCGTATTTTATTATCATATTCTGGTTCAGATCCCAAAAAAATGAAGCTGTAATGTACTCTTCGCAGGAGCCCAGCCAGAACGGCTGATTTCTGCAAGGCCCACCCAAACCCTGTGGCTCCCTCCGGCTGGGTGGGGTGTCGCAGTGGAAAGCTGCGACGGCCAGACTGGAATCCTCGCTTTGAGCGGGAAGATGGCGTTTTGCACGCCCCGGTCCCGAATGAGCCGCATGTGACTCATCGCGGTGGGGCAGACCAAAGAGCCATCCCTTCTCACAGATTGTCTGCCAGTCGTGGACAGCCAGATGTCTGCCTCTTGGAGGAACTTCCAAAGCATCTGGGAGATGGTGCTCAACTTGATGGAGGTTCAACCCCGAACCGTCCTGGCTGAGAGCACCGATTGATTGACCTCTCTCCCAAGGAGGTTGCTAATTTGTTTGCAAAGCCTTCGACGCGGGAGGCCGTCACCACATCCTGTGGCAAGGAGTTCCTCGTTAATTATTGTGCTGCATGACGGACGTCTTTCGTCTGCTTTTCCCCAATGACTTGCCAGCCTACTTCACTGGACGACCTTGAGTTCTGTTTGCTTTCTCCACTCCCCATCCTTCCCGACTTTACAAGCTGAGTGCAGTGTGCTTCAACCTTGGGCTCGGGACCCCAATGGGGTTGCTGCAACGTATTGGAAGGAAAAATGTTGAAGACCACTGGACTAGAGCACCACCAGGTAAAGGAGATCACATCTGGAGGCCCAGAAATCCGTCCGATCCCCTCTTAAAGGCATCTAGACCAGATGCCATCACCACCTCCTGTGGAACTCTTTGCCACAGGAGGTGGTGATGGCATCTGGTCTGGATGCCTTTAAGAGGGGATTGGACGGATTTCTGGAAGAAAAGTCCATCGTGGGCTATAGGCAATGATGGATTGTGCAACCCCCTTACATTAGTAGTAGGCTACTTCAGAGTACCGGGTACAAAGGAGTGGCAACAGGATGCAAGCATCTTGTTGCCTCGTGACTCCCTGGGGCACCTGGTGGGCCGCTGTGAGATGCAGGAAGCTGGACTAGATGAGCCCCCTTTGGCCTGATCCAGCAGGGCTCTTCTTATGTTCTTATGACCCCTTCAGGCACCAGCAGTTGTGCCATCCAATCGGTACGCTGGGCGGGACATCCGGGTGATCGGCAGCCCTCCCGTCGCGTACCGCAGCATTACGCCGTTTGCGTAACCAGTTCTGCTGCTTGCGTACGTTACGCAAACGGCATAACGCTGCGGTATGCGACGGGCGGACTAAACGTTCATAAATGTTCACAGAGAAAAGAGAAAGAGGCAGCATTTCTCATTATATTCATGCAGTTATTCCAAAATCCGGACAAATCCGAAATCCAGACACCAAGCAAATCCAAGTCCCAAGAAGTCGAGATAAAGGATACTCAATCTACTATATATAGGTAAACTCAAGTAAACGAATACACATGTTATAGTGTCAAATTTATTAAGCTGTATTTCGCACATATACTATATGTGCATATATATCATGTATATGCTGCATATAGAGAGCACACAAAAGCCATTGCTTGACCGAGTTAGTTAATTAGTTAGTGAATTAGACCAAGTGCTTGACATGTTCCCTGTCAGTGTCTATACATCTGCAGACTAAGGGATCTGCAGACATCCACCAACGTATCCACTCGGATGATTCAGAACGTCAGAACGTCAGAAGAGCCCGGCTGGCTCAGACCAAAGGCCCATCTAGTCCAGCCTCCTGTCTCTCACTGTGCCCACCAGATGGCTCAGGGAGCCCCCAAGACAGCTGCATCCCGTTGCCACTTCTTTGCATGCTTCTGTTTCTGCCTGCATCTGCCTATGCACGCCTACTCAAGTCCCGTTGAATTCAGTGGGGCTGACTCTCAGAACAGCGTATCTGGAACTGCAGTCTTGGTGAGTTGATGGCTGCAGCAGCTCTCGTGATGTTGTGATTAGTCATCGGTGTTTTTGTTTTTTTTAAAAAACCCTGAGTCGCAGAATCTTTTCTTGCAGGGTAAATGCTTTGGCTGCCCTGGAGCTTGTTCCCTGTCGCATTCCCGTTCTGAGCCGACTCTCATTTCTGCGGCCTTGACCAGCCCTGAGCTCCAGAGTCCCTTCTTGTGGCCCTGGAAAGGATCGAGAGAGTTCCAGGCCCTCGTGTGGCTTCTCTCAAAGACTCCTGTGACAGCCGAGCTCTTTCCAGGTCCCTGACCCCAGAATAAATATCCTTCTCCCAGCTCAACTGCTGCTCAAACACACTGGGACTGACTCTCTCAAGCTTTGTCCCCACATACAGGCTACCCACACATCACCTCTGTTGACAAAGCCAAAAATAACAGCCACGGCTCTCTCCCCCGCTGAATGGGGCTCTCTCTGCCCGCCGAGATCTCTCCCCCAGGATGACACTATCAATATTTAGAAATGTGGCGACTTCCAGGCTCTGGTGATTAATAAGGGAACTGGGCTGTCAAGCAGAATTCCTGCAGCCCTCCTGCGGTTGCTACAGATGAGTAGTGTCTGTTCCCCTGGCTTGGCCCCCCCTTCCCAGGAGAGATGGGGGAAGGTGGGGGGGAGGATTTGGCTGAGGCTACTGCTGAGAAAGGGCTCTTGCACAAGGAGACTGTGTAGTTCTCTCCTGGGAGGAGAAGGGCTGTGCTATTTGAGTGGCCAGCCAGAGGACGTCTTCTCCATGAAGAGGTCATTTAGCAGGAGGACCCAGGTGCCTCTGCTAGAGGCAGCTGCTTCCCGCTGTCTCCTGCTGAGTCAGACCTCTGCTTCGCCCACCTCAGCATTGCCCACCCAGACTGGCAGCAGCTCTTTTCTGCTGAGTCAGACCATTGCGCCATCCAACTCAGCATTGTCTGCACAGACTGGCAGCAGCTGTTTTGGCTTTTAACCAGTTGGTCTAATAGCTCCCAACTGAGCCCTATGCCTAAGGGGGCCATGCAGTAGGGCAATCTGGTCTTGCAGGCAATTTTATATTAAAATCTGCTTACATCCTTTCGGTCCATTAAACTGATGTGCACTTTTTAGGCACACATTTTGATTGTTTTCCTTTCTACCATATATATATATAAAATATATAATAATTTTTATTCATATTTCTAAGATCCTGCAGACCTTAACCGTGAACTTTGAGCCCTGCAAAAAAAAAAAAAAAAAAATTCCAGTTGGGCTCCTATGGCCAGCCCTGTAAGCTGGGACCTTTCAGCCTCAGCAGCCATGCAAC
Source organism: Lerista edwardsae (assembly GCA_029204185.1). Lineage (NCBI taxonomy): Eukaryota > Metazoa > Chordata > Lepidosauria > Squamata > Scincidae > Lerista > Lerista edwardsae. Next base: position 9,680 of record JAJKFI010035915.1, read on the forward strand.
TGATAAGGCATTCATCATTCTGGCCTACCTCGCAGGGTGGTGGTTGCACCGATTGCCATGAGTGGACGTGCATACGTGCAGCCCTGGCCTATGAACGTCCCGTTTTGGTCTTGGAAGCAATTTGACTGACGTTTCTGAATAAGATGCAAAGCTTGGTGAAACTCTGGTGGAGGCGACAGCTTTCTCAAGCTCCATTTCATCGGATTCAGCTCCTGAGAAGAACTCTGGCATTTGGTCTGTAATACCCAAGTTGCTTAATTAAGCTGTCATGGTATTTTTGTTGGTCTGCAGTGTTCTGCTGCCACCAGCTGCTTGGTGGTGGTATAGCCTTTGAATTGGCTTTAACAGTGGGCTGCATCTGAACAGGAAAGGGATTCACTGCGAGAAGTATTAAGGGTGTATCTGAACAGGGTTGGCACAAGAGCTCAACTCCTGAGGTAGGATGCCGAATACTGCCCCTTACCCAAAGATGCATCAGCCTGTCTTCTTCCCACTCCCCAATGTTCTCCCTCAGCACTCTCTCCCTCCACATTTATGTATTCATTTCCAGCATTTTTATCCTGCCTCTCTCCCCGAAGGTACCCAAGGCGGCATACAAAAAAAAAGATGCCAATACAGAAACACACAATCACAATTCATAAAGCAAATTGCACAATTAACTAAAACCCATGAACAAGGCAATCTTCAAAAACAACAAACACTATTACAATCAAACGTAAGAGCAGCAGCAACCACCAATAAGAAGGATCGCCATGCTTGTAAAAGCCAGCAGGGCGTAGAAAGTGCCAAAAGACCTCTGAATGCTGCAGAGCCCTTCCAGAGGCTGCAGGAACCATCCGAATGGCAACTGTGGCCAGCGTGGACCCCTTCTGCCAGCCAATTTAAAGGGGTCTGCACTGGCTGCAAGTGTTATTCTGAAGGTCCGTGCAGCCTTTGGAAGATCTCTGCATAGTGGATGACGACGACAGAGGTGCAGACAATGAGGAAAGTAGCAATTCTGCCCCTTGCAAATAAGTGAGGTTGTATATAAAGAGGATTGACTGTATATCACATGATGGTATTACTTGTAATTACCAAGGTTCTGACCATTTTGGCCACTAGTGTCAAGCTCAGCTTGTTGCCCCTCTAAAGCTTGTTGCCCAGTGCAATTACACCCCCCCCTGCATTCCTTATGTATGCCCCTGCCACAATTGAGCTAGAGCTCCTTTCTCAAAGCAGATGCTTTTTCGGGTGGAATTGCAAACGTCCTTCCACATTGCAGTAGATGTCACGTTTTTTCTTTTTTTTGCAGACTAGATTGTTCCCCCGCCCACCCTTTTACTATTTCTCTTGTGACCTCCAGAATCTGAGCATGCATCTCTTGGAAGAAGCTTGGAGAGTACAACTATCAACATACAGTCATTTTATTGCTGACCTACAATTTCCCCCCAAAAGTTGGAGTTTCCGCATAAATAAATGTTTGGATTTCGGCACAGGGGAAATGCTGTATGAATGGGTAATAAACCGATGAATGAGGATGTAGTGTATGTGTGAACACGGCATCTCAAGCCTGGATTAAAGGCCAAATCTAGAAATCGGGAAACGGCCACTGACAAGGATGCTGGAATCAACATGATGCGCAGAACCATGTTCGAAAACCAAATGCGGCTTGCAAATATTGTTCCAGCAGAGGGAGCCAGAGACTACATTTCCTGTCAAAAACAGGAGGGTTTTGTTTAAAATAAGCAATTATGAAATGATATTTTTCTAACCATAAAACATCCTAAAAGACTGTGAATCGGAGTTCTGGACACGATCAGGAAACCATGGCTGAAGAAGAGGAAGAAGAGGTGCCGTTTTCTTTCTCCTGATCTTGTTGCCTCCGTGGCCACAGCACGATCCTGTGCATGTCTTCTCTAAAGCAAGCCTCATTCAAGGGACTTATTCCCATGGATGTGTGTACAGGCATGACCCAGTATCCACTGGGGTAACGTGGATACGAAGTGCCTATTAAAAAGATAGGGAAACATTACTTTTTTTATCTTGTTGCAGCAAAACCACGGATGTTCCCCAGTATCGGCGGTTTCAGGGGTCCATGGTGGGGCCTGGAACGAAACCCCAGCGGATTCCAGGGCACGCCTGTAGCATCAATCTGTCCCATTGGACAGCCCAATCCTAAGCCCCGGCTGTGCCCAGTGGAACAGCAGTGCTGAAATGGCTGCCGTTGTATCCAATTGGGCCGGGGCAGTCACGGGAACCTTCTTAGGGTAATATTTGTTCCCTGACCCTGGGCTCGTTATTGAGCAGGCACAGAGCTGCCTCTATCTCCACCCCTCCCTCCAGCTGGCTCTCCCCTTCCCAGTTCCACCCAATGGTAATCCTTAACAGGGCAGGAGGTTTAGTCGAGAGGGTTAAAGCCTCCGTTTGCCTGAAGATAAGATCCGAAGGTCGCCAGTTCGACAACACCGGAAGCTTCCATGAGCGGCAGACCTTGAGAATTGCGACTGATAAGAGCTGTCTCCAGCTGCCTGTGAGAGGGGAGTTGTGCTGGGCCAGCTGTTTCTTTGGTAGGAGCAGAGAAGCTGTTTACCAGCCAGCAGGAAGGCAAGCATGTGGCCAGAAAGAAGGACCAAACCAGGTTCCATCTGTATGTTGTAGTAGTTCTTGAAAGACAGAACGTCTTTGTAATTTGTAAAAAACCCTTGCGGGTTTAGAGAAATAAAGCCTGCCTATGTAAACCGCCTTGAATTAAAGTAAGAGGAGCTATCTAATGGCCAAAGAAGGGAGGCATATAAATACCAGCATTATTATTATTAACACCAGTTGCTCCATAGCACTGAGGCCCAGCACCAACCAGCATGGCCTCAGCACCACTGAGTGCTCAGTGCGTGGCTTGCACCGCTGTTGCTGGAGTGCCGTACAACACTTTTGTAACATCTAGTGCTGGCTGTGCAAGCACACTACTGGCTCAAGCATGAATAGGAGGAGAGGGCTCTTAATGATCTCATCTTTCCATCACCCTTGTTTCCACTGAAAGCTCGATGGGAGGCTCCACCAGAAATCAGGTCCTGACCTATCAAATGGGTACCGACCCACAGTTTGAGGAGCAGTGCAGCGTATTCTGCTTTAGCGCCTTTGTTTCCAAGTAGCAGGGCAGACGAATCCTCCTGTTTCCACACCGCCGGAGAAAAGGGGGAAGAGAGAGAAGTGGAGTCACAGAAAGGACAAGGGACAGCAAGGTAGCCTCTTTGTTTCTTTTTCCTCGCAGCAGTTTGAAAAAATCTCTGTCAAAGATCTAAGTGAATCGCAAAGCTTCTTCCCGGCCTGAGAAGTACAGAACATACTTTGCTATTCTCTTTAAACAACGCAGGGAAAACGTTTCATTTATCTCAGGGCGCAGCAAAGCTAGAGCGAGCTGGCGGTTAATGTTCAGTGGATGAGGCTGTCAGATAGAAGGGGGAAAGTGCCCGTTTCCCGGAGGGGGTCAGGGGACCTCTGGCCACCCAACTGAGCAAGGACAAAGCATGTTCTTTGGAACTGGTTGAGAGGGAAGCAGGCTGGCATGGTGGGGGCTGAGCTCTCCGGGGCGGTGGAGTGCTGAGACGTGTGAAGCCTGGGCAGGAGTGTGAGACTGTGGTGTAGCAGGCGGCTGCAAGGGTGACACCCCTTCCTGAGGAATGTGCAAGTGCAGGAGATGGATGCAGTGGAAGTGGCATAGCAAGCAGGGGTGGAAGGGTGGTGCATGCTGGGTGCCAGGCCAGAAGGGGTGCCCTGCGGCCGCAATGCAGTCAAGTGTGTGCTCTGGAGTTTCCAAGAGTCTTCTTTAAAAAATAATAATGCAAGTATTTACATACCGCCTTTCTTTGGCCATTAGATTGCTCCTCTGGCTTTAATTCAAGGCGGTTTACATAGGCAGGCTTTATTTCTCTAAACCCACAAGGGTTTTTTACAAATTACAAAGGAGTTCTATCTTTCAAGAACTACACCATCATACAGATGGAACTTTCGTGGTTTAGTCCGTCTTTCTGGCCGCACGCTTGCCTTCCTGCTGGCTGATAGACGGCTTCTCTGCTCCCACCAAAGAAGCAGCTGTCCCAGCACAACTCCTCTCTCACAGACAGCTGGAGACAGCACTTATCAGTCACACTTCTCAAGGTCTGCCGCTCACGGAGACAGCACGTTGAACTGGCGACCTTCAGATCTTATCTTTGGGCAAACGGAGGCTTTAACCCTCTCAACTAAACCTCCTGCCCTTCTTTAAAGAAGAAGCAACTCAACCAAGCAAATGGACTCGGCTCCAAGTCCTGCAGCAGCTCGCAAGTCAGACGTGATAGGTGGGGACGTGATGACGTCATCACGGCCCCATCAGTTATTTCCGCGTCTGTGCGTTTGGCGGGGCGATGCCACAAATCACCCCACCGGGTCCAAGAACAGGTAACAAAGCCCCTGCATAAGGGCACCCATCCATTAGGCGAGGCGACGTGGGTTGCAGCAATGGCAGATTGCAGGGGGAGGAGAGCAGATTTGGAGTGCCCCTCACGCTACCACGGCCCCCTCCCTCCAAGCTGCCACGGATGCAACCCACTCTGACCCACTTTCTGTGGACGGCAAATGAGCAGAATGTGGACCACCCACCTCCTTGCCTGGCTCCTCATGCAGCATCTTCAATCATGGCAATGCATACTGTTTAGTTTGATTGACAGGCCCCCTGCGGACGAAGGACTGCTGTTGGCCCAGTCCCTTTAGTTCAGACCAAATGTCTTGCACCTCTGCCATTGCACCAAGCAAGGAGCAGCTTTCATTGCAAGGAGCTGCTTTTATTTTATTGTTTGGAACTGCGCCGGGGTGGCCTGAACGTCGCTCACTCTCGGCTGCTTTGGGTTAAAAAAAAAAATACACAGCAAGACAGAATGATGGACTTCGGCAGAAAGTAAAGTGTTATTGCGACTCCTAGTTGTGTTTTGGCTTCCTAGCGGAAGAGCAGGCAATTGCTAGGAGAGGCACACACTCCATCCTGACACCGAGATTCTTGCTTGACATCTCCTGACTGCCTGAGCCGGCCAGGTGGGAGCCTCTGTCACTCCTCTACCTCCCCCTCCCGCTCCCCCAGAATCAAGGCACGCATTCCCAGTGCAACGCCCTGGAGCCCACCCACCACCGGCGGCATCCAGCTTTGGCCTGTGCTCCAAATGCGCAGGGATTTTTTCCCTTTAGATACTTTCACTGCCGCTCAGAATTGGCAAAGAGCTCCGGACTTGGAACGGGAAAAGGGAGAAAATTCCGGAAATAGTTGCGGCCTGTACTTGAACACCAATGTCAGATGGTTGCATCCGAACCTTCCAACTAGGCAAAGAAGCGCTTTTTTAAAGTGGTGCCTTATATTTTGCAGTGGGAGATCAACTGTCCCTCTTCGCCCCAGAATGGCATCTTTCCCATTGGCTTCAGAAGTGTCTTGACATTGATTGTTCCACAAGTTCACGTAAAACAATTATTGCGCTATACATTATAATCCTGAATTTTGCCAAAAATGCTGAAATGAATAACATTCCCGCAATGGGGGGGGGGCAGGGGAACTTCGCTCAGAGTTTCCCCTACCTTTGAATATATGGTTCTGTCCCTGTCCCTTTTTCTTCCCTGTAGCCACTTCTATTCCCCACTTCTTTTCTCTTTCTTTCCTGTTTTCCCCTCCTGGGACTCCTTTTCCCTGCTTTGAACCACTCACCTCTCTACCCATACTTTGCCCCATGCTTCAGTTCAGTGGTCTCCAAACTATGGCCCAGGGGCCAAATCAGGCCTGCGACAAGATTTTATCTGGCCCGCAGCAACATAAAATATCTTATGTTTTTACTCATTATATATCATTCCTCAGTTTAGAGAGCAATCCTAACCTGGAGTTAGGCCGGCACAGTTAGGCCAGCAAAGTATGGCTGGCACAAGGGCCACCGTAAAGCACGTTTGGACCAGTCAGGGGGGATGGTGCCCGTCTGTGTTGCTGGCCTCCCTGACTCCGAGAGTGGACCAAACATACTTACGGTATCCCTTGTGCCGGCCAAATTTTGCTGGCCTAACTGTGCCGGCCTAACTCCAGGTTAGGATTATGCTCTTAAGCATGACATTGCTTGTCAATGTCATATTTCTCTTTTGTCCTGAATCCTATCTGAGTAGAAAACAAGATCCAAGCAAAACCTATTCATTCATTTAACTTTCATGCAGTCATTTATAAAACTGATTTTTTTTGGGGGGGGGGGTCCTCAAAAATCTGTAGAATCTGGCCCTTGTACTGAAAAGTCTGGAGACCCCTACTTTAGATAGATGAATGAATGAATGAATGAATGAAGGAAGGAAGGAAGGAAGGAAGGAAGGAAGGAAGGAAAAGAGATCTGCTAGCTAGCTAGAAGTCCTGCCTTTTTTTTTTTTTAAATTACGCAAATACAAAAGGTTTCCTGCATGAAAAGAAACAACCCTCACTTCTTGTTCGGGTTGCATGTCACTTCATTAAGCGCTATCCAATTGCTGAATTGCCAGCAAAGCCCCGGGATGTTGTCAGGCGTGTCTGTTGGGCGTGCGGTCACACAGTCTCGCGAGTGGGGCTGCCTGTCCGACGGCTCGTGCAAGCTCATTCCGTGCACAGAAGATGAGACGGGAGACGCTGCGGCACAGCGGGGCTAAAGTGACGCGCGTCTGGAGCGTGGAGGCAGGACAGGCGCAGGTGCCAACAGCCTGGCGGGGCAGCAGAAGGTTGGTGGGCTGGTGGGCAGGAAGGGGTGGCGCTGCAGCGGGCGACCCAAATACCGTCTGACCCCGAGGCAGGTCTAACAGCCCGACCCCATCAGCAGCCCCATGCCGTGTGTGATGCAGCAACGCTGGTGTAGGCTCTACTGCATCCAGCACAGAGGGAGAGGATGTTGGGGTCATTTGTTCCCTTCTCCCAGGGAACATCCCAGCAGCCTCTACTTGTGTCTGAGCCAACAAAATAGCTGGCATGAATCCGAGCACCCTATACCAGGAGATAAAGGGGGAGAAGGGGGAGGGTACAGCCTCTGCCACTGTTCTCAGTCCCTCCCTGCCCTTTTATACCCCATTCCTGCCTCTGTGCCACCCTTCCTCTGCCAGCTTGCAGAGTGCCGACCTGCTTTGCCTGACTTGTAGATGAACCTCCCCAAACTCTTGCAGCACCCCTGCAGACCATTTGTGGCACACCGGTGTTCCACGGCGCTCTGGTTTAAAACTGCGGCTTTACCTGTTTTGGTAGCACTGCCAGATGAGAGCAGCTCCTCTTCCTCCTCCTCCTCTTCCTCAGATTCCAAAGTAAAGAAGAAGGGTGAGGAGAGGAGATTGCAAGAGGTCCCCCTCCTTTCTGTTCCCCCTTAAAATCCTCCAGGTGGGAGGGGAGAGGTGAGGGCCTAATCCCAAGCACTCAAACCCTTGGAATGTATTGGGAGAGATTTTGATTTGAGCAAATGCCCTTTGTAGTTCAGACAATGAAGGAACCCTCCAAATTACAGCAATGACCTATGTATCAAGCTGCAAGAAGGAAAGGGGAAACGCCGCATGATGCGCAAGGCAAGTGCTCAGTCTCACAATGTTTTTTTTCTTTTCTTGAAAGCAGATGTGGTGGAGGCTGCTAATTTGATCAGGGGGCCGCATTGGTGGAGAGAGGGGGTGTTTAATAAAACTCACAAAATGAGATTTTGAGTTTCTCCCAAGGAGGAGAAACTGAGAATGGCCAAGGGATTCCAAAGAAGTTTCTAGAAGACAAACAAAATTTCTTTTTTTGGGGGGGGGTGCACCTGCACCACCAACAGCCCCCAATCAAATTTGCCCACCCCCAAACTGATATTACTCCTGCTGGGGTAAAAAAAAGCGGTTGACGTGCATTCTTTACAGAACTTTTTGACTCAAGCATGGTGTGGTTGAAATGTCCATAAACCTTTATCTTCTTGGCTCTTCCCCCTGTTCATGTGGATTGTATGGAATGAACCTGGGAGATTCCAGGCAAGAGGGCTCTCTACACTCCACACAAACTGGGGGAGCCCAGAGAGATTTAAGGCCTCTTGAGTCAGTTCCAAAAGGAACTGTCCGCGGTGCTGGAAGTCTCACCTGAAACCCTTACCTCAATCTCTCAGATACTTCTTCCAGTCTCATGGTTTCCACCCAGAGTTTAAAGATGACAAATTTCCAGTCTCATGGTTTCCACCCAGAGTCTAGACATGGACATACGATATCCATGAAGCTTTAACCTCCCTTGCTCTGCTCATTGGAAGATAATGTGGGTGAGAAGGATTTTGAACAAGCAAGGTTGTTGTTTATAACTGCAAACATCTCAAAGGAGTGCTTGGTTGCCCTCTAAATCTCCATCACTGTTATTCCCCCCCCCCAATTTTGAGATGTACACATAGCCAAATTAACCACGGACAATAATTTCAGCATTTTTAGAAAAGCGGAGAAAATAAATTTATAGAAAAATCATTTTCAGGTCTACGGTGTCTTAACTCATCCTACTGAAATCAGCAGAGATCAACATCTCCATTGATTTCAACAGAGCACTTGGAGGTCTCAATTCAGATCAGCTTCAAAACAAATAAGCCAAGCAATTTCTTGATTTTGGGGGAAGATGCATAGCTTAGTTGAGAGTCAATCCAGTGTGAGCTGTGGGGACCTCACCTGTCTCTAATTAATATGTACAATCCAGGTAAATAGTTTTTCCCGACTTAATTTCCCCCAGGACACCGCCCATACACGTTGAGACGAGACTGGAGCCCGACCTCTTTGTTCACACTTCAAAGGACTGGACGGGCTTTCAAAATAGGTGGAGGAGTGATTGTCTCGGAGGAAGTAATTTGCAATATGAATGGAGTGAATCATAATAAAAAAATATAGAGCTCTGCCTTTTGTGAGCTACTCTAAAAAATAACGAGTGAGTGATCAAAAGCTGGGGTGTTGGGGGAGAACTCTTGCCACAGTAGTCGGGGTGGAAGAGGGCTGCAAAGCACCCCACTGTGGGGTTTGAAATGGGGTCGCGATTCTGCCCCACGTTTGTGTGCAAACCCACAAGCCTTTGTGAGCAACCGATGTGCATTCCTGCCAATGCTCACAAGTGTGCCCCAACACCGGGTCCTCCTGAGCACGATCGTCTTGCCCACAAAGGCTCAATGCAAAGCTCTCAAGTGCTCCTCTCTAGGGGTGCAGAAGGCAGTGAATGCTTCTGGTGTCGCGGAACTCTCCTTTGCAGGGAGGAGTCATGAGAAGGGCAACAAGGATGTTGAGGAAACCAAGTCACATAAGGGAAAACCATCGCCTGAGCAGGGCCCAGAGACTGTCTGTCCGTGCTGGCTCCGTTGCTGTGGGAGGCAGCAGAGACTTGGGCACAAGCCAAGGGACCTGTCCGCCACTGGTTGGACAGGGCCATTCGGGGCCTGACTGCCGGCACCTGCAGCGAAGGCCCGTCCACTCCCCTGGCCGTGGGAATCTCCTGGTTGCTACCTGTGCACAAGCGAAATCACCCCCGCAGCAGCGCTCCTCCCCCACCAGTCGTTGAATCTGCACCCATTAGGCACCTGCTAAGACAGCACTTCCCCATATAGCCTGGCACTAACCCCACAGTACCTGCACGCCCCGACCCTCGACCCCTTCATACCGTGCAGCAGCACTCTGTAAGTTTCCTTTTGTTTGTCTTACTCTAAGAACCTAAGAAGAGCCCCATTGCTGGGTCAGGCCAAAGGGGGCCCATCTAGTCCAGCTTCCTGTATCTCACAGCGGCCCCACCAGGTGCCCCAGGGAGGCAGGAGACAACAAGATGCTTGGATTCCATTGCCACTCCCTTGCACCCGGTACTCTGAATTAGCCTACTACTAATGTAAGGAGGTTGCACAACCCATCATGGCCTCTAGCCCACGATGGACCTTTCCTCCAGAAATCCGTCCAATCCCCTCTTAAAGGCATCCAGACCAGATGACATCACCACCTCCTGTGGCATAGAGTTCCACAGATTAACTACCCGCTGGGTAAAAAAGTACTGCCTTTTATCTGTTTTAACTCTCCCAACCCTCAGTTTTAGCGGACGCCCCCCGGTTCTGGTTCTTTGTCTTGAAATAAACTGTTTTACCCCTC
>JAJKFI010035918.1:10036-26823 GCA_029204185.1 Lerista edwardsae
AGGGCTTTCGTTTGAATTCTTTTGATTTGATATGGTAAGTGCGCTGGTAAGGAACTGGACTATGGATTTTCTTTGGTCATTAATGGAGACATTTTATGGGCTTGATTTATTCCTGGCCATCGGCAAATGGGGCATCTCACAGCCTCAGTTAAAGACTGGGCTTGAGATGGGCTTAAGCCTGGCGCTTTGATCAGAGAACCCCTTCTCCAATTCCAGCTGGGGGGATTCAACCCCACCCCACAAGAGGCTCTTACCTCAACAAGGGGCTAAGCCGCTACCCACCCACTTCTTTGAAGCCGCCTCCGGCCGTGAGCTCTGAGCGTTTGATCTGGCAAACACGGTGGCTCAGACTGCCAGACCGAACTTAAGGAGGCCAGGAAGGAGGCCACAGACAGGGCTCCCATCAGACTGGAGGCCTGCGAGATGGCAGAGCAGCCTGAGGGGGCACCAGCCTTTTATGCCAGGCGCTTTCATGTCAATATTTATGCGCCACTGTGCAAAAATTTTAAGTGGTAGAATCAAGGTTTGTTTATCTCTCTCTCTCTCTCTCTCTCTCTCTCTCTCTCTCTCTCTCTCTCTCTCTCTGTGTGTGTGTGTGTGTGTGTGTGTGTGTATGTGTGTGTGTGTGTGTGTGTGCGCGCGCGCGCGCGCGTGCTCGGATCTGCACCAGCAAAATAGCAGGCACAGATCCATGTGGCCAGGAGTGGCCCAAATCGGGGCCACCCAGCCCGGGGACGAGGGTTAAGATATGCCCCAACTACCATGTCCCATGAGAAGAGAGGACTCTTCAGAAAAGACCCTCATGCTGGGAAAGATGGAAGGCAAAAGGAGAAGGGAGCAGCAGAGGATGAGATGGTTAGATGGTGTCACCAAAGCGATGAACATGAAATTGGGCAAACTCTGGAAGCTAGTGGAGGACAGGGAGGCCTGGCGTGCTGTGGTCCAGGGGGTCGCGAAGAGTCGGACACGACTTAGCGACCGAACAACAACAACTATGTCCCATCTCTGCCAATGGCGGCACCCCGTTATGCCTCTGGTGTGCCCTTGGCGCAGTCCTACACTGGCAGAGCTACGCTGGTGCTCGATCAGCGCAGCCAATGGGCATAGCGGCCCCTGTGAGTCAGCTCTGCTGCTTGCATCAGCTCAGCAACTGATTCCGCGGCACAGACACGCCTGACAGCACATTTGCAACAGCACTGGTCCAGCACAAGAGTGCTGCGCTGGCGCAACACCTGGTTAGGATTGGTGTGTGTGTGTGTGTGTGTGTGTGTGTGCGTACGCATGCACAAATATGCATGAACATCAATTGAAGAGATGGAGGTAGAGATTTTTTTTTTCAGTTCAGTACTAAAAATGACAGAGAATCACACATTTTCACAGACCGAAAAAAGTTTTATAAATGAATGAATGACAGTTTAATACTTTATTTGGCTCTTCATCAGCATGATGTCATTAGCATGATATAAGAACATAAGAACATAAGAAGAGCCCCACTGGATCAGGCCAAAGGCCCATCTAGTCCAGCTTCCTGTATCTCACAGCGGCCCACCAGATGCCCCAGGGAGGCATGAGACAACAAGACGCTTGCATCCTGTTGCCACTCCCTTGCACCCGGTACCAGTAGCCCACCACCTTTGTAAGGAGGTTGTACAATCCATCACGGCCTATAGCCCACGATGGACATATGGTTCAAAACAAAAGAGAAACGCAACACAAAGAAATGATGCCAAGCTTGAGCTGATTATATAGGGGTAGAGAAAAGCAACACCCAGCACACTGTCTCCGCCTGACTTGTTGTGGAAACCTGGTTTGTTATTATTTGTTTACACATGTGTAAAAATGATGCTACTTCCTCATTATGATCATTCCTCATCACAACAACGGGTGTTGTTGAAAAGTCAATATGTGGGAACTCAATTTATTTTATCAGCAGGATGAGGTTAACATTGAATAATTACGGTTTGAGGGTCTTAAAGCATATGGCCCAGGTGACTGAACTGAGGCACAGGCAGGCAGATGCTACTCTGGCCACATGGAAAGGAGTGTGGCGGACAAAACTGTGCATGTTAATTGTCCAACTATGTGGTTGGGAAAACATTTTAAGAGCGCAATCTTAACCTGGAGTTAGGCCGGCACAGTTAGGCCAGTAAAGTTTGGCCAACACAAAGGATGCTGTAAAGTATGCCTGGACCACTCTCAGAGTCAGAGAGGCCAGCGCACAGACATGTGCCATCCCTCCTGACTCCGAGAGTGGTCCAAACACGCTTTACAATGTCCCTTGTGCCGGCCAAACTTTGCTGGCCTAACTGTGCTGCAGTGATGTCATGCAGGGGGTACGCGGGGGTACACGAGTACCGGTTTCTAGGATTACAGCTGGCCCCGCCCATTCGCCCACCCACTCGTCAACTCCGCCCTCTGCAACGTTTGAATTTCCTGCATGTTTGAGTTGCCGGCATGTTCTCAGAGCCAGGCAGGCAGGCAGGCAGGCAGCGAGCGGAGCCTTTCCTTTCCTTGCCACTGAAAAATGAGTTGCTCTGGGGTTTTAACATGATGCCAGGCCTCCTTCACATGTTCTGGGGGTGCTGTGGAATACTGTTGCAACTGTTGGGTCAGTTTAAAATCATCTGAGGCCTCAAAAAGGGCTTTTTTATGTCACTTCCTGCCACGACCTCACTTCTGGCTTATGACATCACTTCCGGTGGGCAGGTCCCAACATGTTCCAATCAAAAGTGAGTACCTGTTATTAAATCATTTAGATGACACCACTGCTGTGCTGTCCTAACTCCAGGTTAGGATTGTGCTCTAAATTGCTAAGGGCAGGATAAAATCTTGTGGCAGTCTGGATGTGGCATGAAAACCTATTTGTGAAAAGGGAGAGGAAGGGGCTGTGCAAAAAAAAATGGAACCCTTTAGCACCAGGAACAATTCTGTGAAACAAGCTAATGAACGAATGAATTGGTGACCCTGGACTGTGGTGGAACGTGCTCAAAAAGAGACAGTTATTCTGGGTAACTTTTATGGGCAAAGCTTTGTGCTTTAATATGACAGCACATTCCGAAGAAGAAAGGGAGGATTTACAAGATGACGGAAAAGGGAGAGATCTTAAATGGGAAACCAAGGGGAGGAATTCAGTAAACTCTTGGGGATCGCTGTTTCTCATTCAGTCCGTCACGCTCGGAGAAGCTGTTCATAACGGATAAATACAGTTTCTGATCGTCTTTCACATTTGAATTTCTTGCTTAAAGCTTGGTAATTGGAAACATCTCTGTATACCAGCGGTTCTCAAACTGTGGGGTGGGACCCACTAGATGGGTCGTGAGCCAATTTCAGATGGATCCCCATTCATTTCAATGTGTATTTTATGTTTAATATGTTAGACTACCATGGTAGTCTAACATAGATACTACCATGGTCTGTGACTGCATTTGGGGAAATGTTACAGATCTCTACTTTTAACAGGCTACAATGGATATGCTTTTAATAATGATAGTCAATTGGATTACTCCCAGGTAACTGTAGTACGGATAGCAGCCTTTAGGATGATTGGGGAATTTTTATATTTTTTATTTTGACAGATCAGCAACTGCTTGAGAGGGTTAGGAGGGTTCTTATTTTTTTAATATATATTTTTAAACTTATACTTATTGTAAACTTTTAATGTACTTGATTGATTGATGCATAGATGTTTGATGATTGGAGATGTTTGACGATTGGTGTATCAATCAATTGATGATTGGTGTATGGGGAGTGTTACACATTTTCCTGCTGATGTCACTCCTAGCCGTCATTTCCTAGACATCATTTCCAGGTTAGTGACATCACTTCTGGTGGGCTTGATTGTCATTCTAAATAGTTGTTGTTGAAAAATTGGAGGCCACAAAATGGTGTCCCTGTGACAGCCACCATTTCTCCACACCCCAAAAACAGTCTCAAAATGGCCAATATCTGGGCATTCTGGATAAACAAGTAATGGCGAATAATGGCTAAGTAAGAAATGGCCAATAACTGGGCATACTGCAAAGTTACTGTTTGGTATTTTGTCACAACATGCATGTACAGTATAAAATGAATGAGTAGTAATAATAATAATAATAATAATAATAATAATAATAATAATAATAATAATAATAATAATAAAAGAAATGAGGTTTATAATATCAAAATTGATGGAAAAAATAGAAAAATGTTACCTACCCGGGGAGGCATAGCTAAGGGGTGCTGGGGGGTTCACTTGTCACAGGTGCCAAGCTTTAGGGTGGCAATAAGCTGAGTTTGATACTACTGGCCAAAACTGTGAAAACCTTGATAAGTGCAAATAACACCATCATGTTATATATCAGTGATATGCAAACTTTTAGACCGGGACCCACTTTTTAGAATGGTACACATGTCATGACCCACCATAAGTGATGTCATTAACCTGGAAGTGATGTTGTGGCAGGAAGTGACATCATCAAGCAGGAAGTGCTGTCACCGTAACATAATAAAATGACACTCCTGAAATGCAAATTGGCGTTCTTGGACTGCAGCAATTGTACCACCACGACACATCCCTGACAAAAAGCAAGATGAGGACAAAATATGATGTACAATCACTGAACTAAAAACAAAATGAAAATTCAAACTGTTAACACTCACAAAAGGATTATAACAAGAGTAAGGTCCGCAGTTTCCAAGATGGCTGCTCCCAGCTTTCCGCAACCCACCTGAGTTCAGGTCGGGACCCAACAAATGGGTCCCGACCCACAGTTTCAACAACACTGTTATATATCATTGGGGAGGTGTGTGAAACAGAATATGTCCAGGGTTGGGGGTGGCAGCAGGGAGTTCTTTGTGAGTCAGCTCCGTTGGGGACAGAGCAGTGGTGTCATCTAAATGATTTAAGAACAGGTACTCACTTTTGATTGGCACGTGTCGGGACCCGCCCACCGGAAGTGACATCATAAGCCGGAAGTGAGGTCGTGGCAGGAAGGGACATGAAAAAAGCCCTTTTTGAGGCCTCAGACAATTTTAAACTGACCCAACAGTTGCAACAGTATTCCACAGCACCCCCAGAACATGTGAAGGAGGCCTGGCATCATGTTAAAGTGACCCAACAGTTCCAAAACCCCAGAGCAGGTCATTTTTCAGTGGCAAGGCGAGGCAAGGCTCCGCTCACTGCATGCCTGCCTGGCTGGCTCTGAGAACGTGCAGGCAACTCAAACGTGCAGGAAATTCAAACATTGCAGGGGCGGAGTCAATGAGTGGGCGGGTGAATGGGCGGGGCCAGCCATAATCCTAGAAACCGGTACTCGTGTACCCCCACGTACCCCCTGCATGACATCACTGGGACAGAGTAGTGCCTGGCTAAAATAAGGCTGCCCGCCTGTTCAGCTTTCTGACATTGCGCTCCCAGCCACATCTTTCACGTGTCTTGCTCCGTTCAAATACTAAACCTTTCGCCGAGCCCTCCCTTGAGAGGATCACGTGCTGGGCACCAGAAGCAGGGGACCTCCACTACAATTGAATGTTGGGAGAGTGAGAACAGATAAAAGGAAATCCTTTTTTACCCAGCGAGTAAGTAACCTGTGGATCTCTTTGCCACAGGAGGTGGTGATGGCATTTGGCCTAAGTAAGTGCCTTTAAAAGGGGATTGGACAGTTTTTTGGTGGAAAGGACCATTACTATACAGGTTTCAAGCAATGATGGGTATGTGCAAGAAATAGGCTATCTCCAAATGCCAGGTGCAAGGGAGTGGCAACAGGATGCAGGGATCTTCTTGTCTTCTGGGCTCCCTGAGGCATCTGGTGGGCCACTTGGGGGCACAGGAAGCTGGACTAGGTGGGCTTTGGCCTGATCCAGCGGGGCTCTTCTTATGTTCTTATGGGCAGAGGCACTTGAGCACTTGTCTCTAACCAATATGAGGTACACTTTTAAAGTAATTAATCAACTGATTGGATTGCCTTGTGGGCGCAGGCTATATTTGGACCATGCTCTGAGGGCACAATCCTAACCTGGAATTGGGCCGACACAGGTAGGCCAACAAAGTTTGGCCGGCACAAGGGCCATCGTAAAGTGTGTTTGAACCACTCTCGGAGGCAGAGAGGCCAGCACACAGACGTGCGCCCTCCTCCCTGACTCCGAGAGTGGTCCAAACACACTTTACGATGACCCTTGTGTTGGCCAAACTTTGCTGGCTTAGCTTACGCTGGCCTAACTCATTTTAGGATTGCACCCTCAGAGAGTGGTCCAAATGTGCCGCTAAACTTTGCTGGCCTAACTGTGCTGACCTAACTCCAGGTTGCACCTTGAGGGTAACAGATTCCTTAGCTATGTCATTGCATAGCACTATACTCTAAGGCTCTAAGCAGTGGCGTCTCTACAGGGAGGGCAGAGCTCTAAGTTTTGCAAGAAGCCTTACCTTGCAGTGGAAATCACTCCTCTCCTGCACCGTTTTAGCCAATCCTCACAGGGAAAAGCAACATCTTGGCGTTGCTTACTGGCTACAGCAGCAAGGGAGAGGAGGGATTTACATGACAGGGTAAGGCTCCTTGCAACACTTAGAGCTCTGCCCTCCCTGTAGAGCCGCCACTGGCTCTAAGCTAGGCTCTAGGCTCTAAGCTAGACAAATACAATAACTTTGCAAAAGAGCTGCCCTTTACTCCACTGCATGGCCACTGAGTTGAACAAAGCCGACTCCCAAATAATCCTGCCCAGGATTGCGGTCAGCAAGGGTTATGTCAGCCAGGTTTACCTGCCAGGCAGCATACCTGTCCCAAACTGTGGCTCTCCCTCCCTGCAGTCTTTCAGGGAGCTGGTTTTCATTTTTGTCTTTAAAAACAGACCTCACTGCTCTTCAACCCTTCCCATGATAATATAAACAGGCGTCAAATCAAATTTACACAGACATAACAAATCTTTCAGCTAATGTTAGGGAGGCTGTCAGAAATGCATAAACCTGATTGCACAGGACGGCTGAGGCCTGCATGTATATTCTGGGGCTTGCTGGCTCACACAAATTACCTCGGGCAGTTGGAATAAATTCACTGGGAAGAAGAGTTTCTCAAACTGTGGGTTGTGAGCCAATATCCGGTGGATCATGAAGCACCTAGCACAACCATAATTAACAATATGGGGAAAGAGGACATTGGACAGGGTGTGTGTGTGGTTGTTTTGCTTGTGTCAAGGTTGTAAACAGGGCTTTTTTTCTTTCTGATTCACTTTGCTATTGGAAAATGGGTGAGAAATAACCCGACTGATTGCTGTTTTCTCTGGAAAGCAGCAGGCTCTGGCATCACAATGACGGGACTTCTGGCCATGACATCACTGCCGGTGGGCCCCGGAGAGATTGTCATTCTAAAATGTGGGTCCCGGTGCTGAAAGGTTTAAGAAACACTGAGCTGTGCAGCATGCTGAAAAACTGCAGGCTCCATTGTGTTGCCTCTCTAGACAGTCCCACTACAGGTTACTGATGGGAAATCATCAGGAGGTCTGGTTGAGAGGGTAGAGCTGCCATTAAGCCCGAAGATAAGATCTGAAGGATGCCCGTTCGATATCACCAGAAGCTTCCATGAGCAGCGGGAACTTGAGAACGCGACTGATAAGCTCTGAACTGAGCTGTCCCCAGCTGCCTGTGAGAGAGGAGTTTGCTGGCCGGCTGTGCCTTTGGTGAGAGCAAAGAAACCGTCTGTCACTGTTAATAAGCCAGCGGGAAGGCAACTGTGCGGCCAGCAAGGAAAGACCAGACTGTGAATGTTTTATCTGAATGTAGCCGTTCTTGAAGGATTAGAACCTCTTTGTTAATTGTTAAAAAAAAAAAACCTGAGTTTAGAAAAAAAACCTGCCTATGTGAACTGCCTTGAAATAAAGTCAAAGGAGTAACCTAATGGCTAAGAAAGGTGATATATAAATACCGGTGGTGGTGGTATTATTATTATTATTATTATCATCATCATCATCATCATCATCATCATCATCATCACATTTGATGTTATTCAGTCACATATACAAGTCAAAATGATAAGAAGATCACAAATGTCACAGACTGGTCTTTTAATTGGCAATTCAAGCTCTAACCAAGAGCCTAAGAATTGTCCAAATATCTGCGTTAAGATGTATGATGTTCCCAACAGCGTAGATTTTTGTAGGTCAGACATTCTTATATCATTGCTCTTCAAAGTTTCTAGATGTTTTTGTAAATTTTTCGAGATAGATCCAAGTGCCCCGATGACAATTGGCACTACTTTGGATCGTTTCTGCCATAATCTTCCAATTTCAATTGTCAAGTCCCTATATTTTATAATTTTTTTCAAGTTCTTTGTCTTCAATTCGGCTATCAATGGCAATGTGATAGCCGAATTATTTATTTATTTATTTATTTATTTATTTATTTATTTATTTATTTATTTATTTATTTATTATTTTAGAATATTGAAAAATAAAACTCCCCTGCATATAGAAAACTAGCACTTCTGGAAGATGGCAGTGGGGAGGCGCATTGTGCAAGCACATGGTTGCATGGAAAAGACACCCCTGCTGAGGCTCCCCCAAAATGGGATGCCCAAACGGCACACATTGCAAGCAGCTGAAGAGCAGGTGAAAAGGGCCCATTTCTTCAAGTTATCTTGGGAAAGGGGTGGGTGGATGACAAGCTGCTTGCCCCCCCCCCGCCCTCACTGGTGCCACTAATGGCAGCTATGCACTTGCATGCTGCTGGGTACAGTTTAAACCCCGAAGGCTTGGGGCTGTGTGTGGTGCTCCACGTGGCAGCGCTGGGGGAGGGAGGTTTCTGCCCCACAGAGACCTCCTTCCCACTGCTCATAACTGAGTGGACACATGCCACGCCAAGAGTGCAATCCTCACCTGGAGTTGGGCCGGCACAGTTGGTCCAGCAAAGTGTGGCTGGCACATGGGCCACCGTCAAGTGCGTTTGGACCATTCTCGGAGTCAGGGAAGATGGCACACATCCCTTGTGCTGGCCAAACCTTGCTGGCCTAACTGTGCCGGCCTAACCCCAGGTGAGGATTGTGTTTTGGCAAGCGTTGGCGGTAATTTTTTTTAAGTGCTCCAGCCGACAGTGCTACCGGACAACAATGCTAACAAACATAGCATAGTTTGTTATGCACCACCCCACAAAAGAAGGGGTGGTGTTTGGTGCGATCAACAACAAAAATGATTACGGGGCTGGGGCACCTCCCTTATGAAGAAAGACTGCAGTGTTTGGGGCTCTTCAGCCTAGAAAAAAGGCGCCTGAGAGGGGACATGATTGAAACATATAAAATTATGCACGGAAGGGATAGAGTCGATAGAGGGATGTTCTTTTCCCTCTCTCAAAACAGAAGAACCAGGGGGCATCTGCTAAAACTGAGGGTTGGGAGAGGTAGAACAGATAAAAGGAAGTAGTTTTTAACCCAGCGGGTAGTTAATCTGTGGAACTCTTTGCCACAGGAGGTGGCATCTGGTCTGGATGCCTTTAAGGAGGGATTGGACAGATTTTTGGAGGAAAGGTCCATCGTGGGCTATAGGCAATGATGGATTGTGCAACCTCCTTACAAAGGTGGTGGGCTACTGGTACTGGGTGCAAAGGAGTGGCAACAGGATGCAGGCATCTTGTTGTCTCGTGTACTCCCTGAGGCACCTGGTGGGCCGTTGTGAGATACAGGAAGCTGGACTAGATGGGCCTTTGGCCTGATCCAGCAGGGCTCTTCTTATGTGTTCTTATGATCACTCCAAATATGGCCCCTCTATTTTTTCAAGTGATGGCAATCAGCCTGGCTGCCTCCTGTGGTTGCCTTAAAAAAAAAAAACTGCTTATGGCGGTTTATGGCAGTCTGTGGGTTCCTGAGGTAACTGCAGTGGCATGATGACATCACCACAATTATTTCCGGGTCACTGGGCTGGGTGCCTCACCAGACCAGTCACCCACCACATGTCCCTGGTCCATTATGACTTGCCCTTAAAAGGAGTCTTTCCGTTGCCCCTCTGCCCGAGAGATGCATGGCATCCCTGCACTGGATTGCGGCTCTTGCGTTCAACTTTCCATTGTGAGAGGAGGAGGGGATTGTGGGAAGCGGCCAGACACAGGCCAAGCCTCCTCACGTGCAGAGCAGCGCAAGGGAGTGAGATCTGTCACCCAAACCAGAACATGCAAACAAAGCCTAGCTAAACAAGCGGCCCCCAAAATGCAGCCCCGCCTTCCTCTCCTTGGCGGGCAGTCGGGAAAAACTGCAAAGCAGCCAGGCTTGCGCAAGCCGCGGCAGTGTTTGTCTGCTGGACCAGCAAGAAAGAAACGGAGCTGGATGCCCTCGCCTTGTCAACGCGCCGGGAACGGGCCGCACGGCTCATTCGGGGCCTTTGTTCCGGAAGCCAGCTTCGCTCTCTTCCCATCCCATCTGTCTGCAGAAGGCAGCAGAGCAGACGCAGCAGCGGGGGGGGGGGGAACAAGCAGCTGGTAACATATGAAGTGCCGCTTAATGTCCGCGAACCCAGCAGGCTGCCCGGGGGGGAGGGGCTGGCAGGCAGGGCTGCACTGGCTGCGTTCACACAGCAAGCCCCCCTTGAAGTCCCTGCCAGCAGTGGAGTCTGGCTCGGCTGCCGCTCAGAGAAGCCAGCCTGCCAGGGGACGGTTCTCAGCTCTGGCGGTCGTGCGGAGGGCTGTGGGAACACCGGCAGGGTCAGATCGTCGGGGCGGATCGGGCAGGATCATCTCCTCCACCTGCAGGATCATCTCCTCCACCTGCAGGATCATCTCCTCCACCTGCTTCCAGATGCTAAGGGACGAGGGGCCCGATCCGACCCAACTTCCCTGCACCGATGCAGCTCTGCCAATGGGGCGTGCTCTGCACCCTCCATTATAGGGACAGTCCTGGAGGTCTTCTCAAGGGAAAGGAGCAGTGGTGTCATTCAAATGATTTAGGAACAGGAACTCACTTTTGATTGGCACTTGTCGGGAACCCGGAACCAGCCACGAAGCCCGTTAGGATCCGGAACGCCCGTTCTGGTCCGTTCCCCCTGAATGACATCACTGCCTTCGCCCTCTAGGAATCCGGAGTTGCTCCCTTTAACCCTCTGAGTGCCGGCCAACCAAGAAGAAAAGCTCTTTGCAGAGGAATTGGGAGGGGGGAGGAGGGAGAGTGAAGTGGGAGGAGTCAGCCCTAATTTTAACTAGTGGAACTGAGTTCCCCCAAGTTCCCCCTGCATGACATCACTGGAAAGGAGTGTTTATTCCCTGACCTTGGGGTTGCATTGCTTGACGCTGGAATTCTGGATTGGCTAGGACTGGGCCCTAGTTCTGCTACCTGCAATTCTCAGTAGCTGGGTCTGGACAGTAGCTGGGTCTGGACAGAGCCCCACCCCACAGCTCTCAATCTGGGACCTTCTACATGCTTGGAGCATCCGTCTTTCCATGGCTACTAGTCCCAATGGAGAGATGCAACTTCCATGCGCAGGGGAGGGCTGTCTCTGGACGCCGGCCGCTGGGAAGCAACAGCAGAAGAAGGCACCTTGTGGCATGTGCGGCTGGAACTTTGCAGGGGCATCTGGTGGGCCACTGCGCGAGAAGGGGTTCACCCTCTGTGCTTTCTCTGCAGCCATGTGAGGGACAAGGTACAGCAGTGGGACTTGGGACATTGAGACATAAGAACAACCCTGCTGGATCAGGCCATCAAGTCCAGCTTCCTGTATCCCACAGTGGCCCACCAGATGCCTCAGGGGGCACACAAGACAACAGGCTGCCTGCATTCTGTGGCCACTCCCTTGCACCTGGCACTCTGAGGTAAATCCTGAGGTAAACTCACTGGTGGCCAGTCAAGATTCTCCACCGCCTTTCTCTTTGGCAGCCACCAGAACCAGATGCTCCTCTTCAGACATGGACTCATAGGAACAAAGGAACAGCCCCTCTGGATCAGGCCAAGCCCATCTAGAGTTCCTGAATCTTACAGTGGCCCACCAGAATCCTCATGGAGCACATGAGGCAATCAGATACTTGCATCACGTTGCCATCCTGCTGCATCTGGCATTCTGAAGTAGCGCACTACGAATGAAAGGAAGTTGCACAACCCATGCTGGCCTATAGCCCAGGATGAACGTTCTCCTCCAGAAAAGTCCAATCCCCTTTTGAAGGCACCTAGGCCGGATGCCATCACCGCCTCCAGTGGCAAGGAGTTACCCGGGGGAAAGAGTATTTCCTCTTATCCATTCTAACTCTCCCAATCTGGGTCCAGTCACTTTCTCTCAGCTTATCTCACAGTGCGTTGTGAGGATCAAGCCTTGGCTGCCAGCCTGGGGTCCTTGGAAGCAGTCGCATAGCCGGGGGGGGGAGAGCACAGTAAGCACTGCAGGTGCCACAACGCAGCGTGTCAGCAGCCCCTCCCACTTGCTGTCAGAGCCATTCCAGGCAGAAACAGTAGCATGCAGCACTGGCTCTCTGTTTGGCCTTAGGGAGGTGTCTTCTGCACCGTGTGCTCATGGGAATGACTTGTGTGGTCACGCTGAGAGCTTCAGCTCCTTCTCCAGGAGTGAAATTGCCCTCTGGGTGTATGAGGGGGATACACTTTGTCTCCAACGCACACAAATGAACCCAGAGGCTTATTTGGAACTGTTATTATTATTATTATTTATTATTTATTGAATTTATACCCCGCCTATTGCCCGAGGCACTCAAGGCGGCATTTACAACAATAAAAAATATAAAAACAACATTAAAAACAATTTAAACAATATTAAAATACAATAAAACAAAAAATTAAACAACAAAGTTTAAAACAAGCCATGTGGATCATAAAATATAAAAGTATAACCAGCCAGCCAACCAGCCAACCTGTCAACAGTTAAAAAGCTTTTTGAAATAAAAAGGTCTTCAACCCCCGCCGAAAAGTTAACAAAGAGGGGGCTGTTCTCAATTTGAAGGGGAGGGTATTCCAAAGTTGGGGGGCCACCACCGAAAAGGCCCTCTTCCTGGCCGCCGCCCCTCTCACTTCTCCTGGTGGCGGCACAGTCAAAAGGGCCCCCCCAGATGATCTCAGAGTACGGGTAGGATTATATGGAAGGAGGCGGTCCCTCAAATACCCTGGACCCGAGCCGTAAAGGGCTTTAAAAGTCAAAACTAGCACCTTGAATTGGGCCCGGAACAGAACCGGCAGCCAGTGTAGCCGCCGGAGCAACGGCTCGACAGAGTCAAACCGACGTGCCCCAGCAACCACCCGAGCCGCCGCGTTCTGTACTAGTTGTAATTTCCGGACCGTCTTCAAAGGCAGCCCCACGTAGAGCGCATTGCAATAATCTAATCTAGATGTCACTAGGGCATGGGTTACTGTGGCCAGGTCCGCACAGCTCAGGTACGGCCGCAGCTGGCGAATCAGCCGAAGCTGAGCAAAGGCTCCCCTGGCCACCGCCGCCACCTGGGACTCCAGGTGTAGCTGTGGATCCAGGAGAACCCCCAAGCTGCGAACCTGCTCCTTCAGAGGAAGTGCAACCCCATTCAGAGCAGGACGATAGTCCAATACCCGAGCTGTGGATTTCCGAACCAAAAGCACTGGCAAAGCTCTAGGATGGCAAAGCTCTAGGTTTTGCAAGTATGTGCAGGATTGGCAACTGTTGATAACAGGTTGTAATGCAAGCACCTTCTTGGCTTTTAAGGCTGTACAGAACAAGTTATGTCACCATCATTTAATACATCAAACAGAGCCAAGCTGTCAATAGTGTGCTTTGGGCTGGGTGGTGGTGCCGGTGGCTCCGGCAGTGATCCTTGGCACACGAGAACAGGGAGGTGACAAGCAAGTTCCTCTTTTCATCTGTGAAATATTGGAGGGTGTGTGTGTGTGTGTGTGTGTGTGTGTGTGCGCGCGCGCGTGCGTGCGTGCGTTTTCACAGCTATTTTTAGCAATCCCTGTGCATGGCACAATTAATGTAAAAAAAAGCTTCTTGTTTGCAATCACTCTGCTCTGTTGCAGAGAGCTCCCCCTAGTGGACCATCTGTCCCTTCCAGGCATCCTTAAAATAAATCACTTGCTAACACTTCCCTTTCCTCACATATTTCCATCCTCAACAGACAGAAGGAAAATCAACAGGCCAATCCTGCACATACTCTCAGGTAAGGGAGCTCAGAACTGCAGCCTGAGTGTCCAATAGGCTTCTGGCAAGATATGCAGTTTTCCTGCCTTCCAGCATTTCAGAGATGAAATACAGACAGTCCTTTCAATAAATTACTTGAATACACACACATGTGGGAATGTTAATTTTTGAGCTGGATATACATGTGAATCCTAACAATCTATACATTCAGGCGTGCCTCAATATCCACTAATTCAGTATCCACTGTTTCAGTTAGCCATGCATACCATGGATACTGGAATGCCTATTAAAAAGATAGAGGAGCATTAAACAAGTCCCCCTTTTTACCTTGTTGCAGCATAACCACTCATGTTCCCCTGTCTTTAAAAAAGCATCCCCAGTATCCACGGTTTCAGGTGTCCACTGGGAGTCCGGAACAGAACCCCAGCAAATACCGGTGCATGCCTGTACTAATAATTGCAACCCCCCCCAGCCCTGGAGCGGAAGGAAAACAGAGCCATCACAAAATAACATTGCAATTTCTACATATGTGGGTGGCGCACAAAAATAAAGAGGTTTGTAAATTGCTAGACAAATGAAATCACACACAAACAGGAAGCCTGATGAAGCATGATCCGTGCAACGTGGGAGCCAAGGGTTTGAGCCCTGAACAATATATTCTGTGTCAGAAGGTGGCATTAAGATGGGACAGATGTCAAAGAATGATACCCTTCTGTTTCTCCCCCCCCCCTTACACACACATCTTTAGCCATTGATGGAGACTTCTTCCCTCCTATTGGAAGTTAAACGGACAGTGACATTTCCCTGTTTTAAAGATACACCACTTCAGAGTCTTTCATCTCACAACCTCTCTGCACATGGATCCAGCACTTGGCTGTTGTCAGTGGCATTTCTACAGGGATGGCAAAGCTCTAGGTTTTGCAAGACTTACCTTGCAGTAGAAATCACTCCTCTCCTGCACTGTTTTAGCCAATACTCACAGGGAACAGCAACATCTTAGCGTTGCTTACTGGCTATAGCAGTAAGGGAGAGGAGGGATTTACATGACAGGGTAAGGCTTCTTGCAAAACTTAGAGCTTTGCCATCCCTGTAGAAACGCCTCTGGCTGTTGTGGCTATATGCTGTCTACAATTGAGGTTTGGAAGAAATGGAAGATGTCCTTTCTGTATAACCCTCTCAGACTATCCCCAGGAGAGAGACAGTGGAACATGTGTAATTAATTGCGGGTAATTAATCTGTGGAACTTCTTGCCACAGGAGGTGATAATGGCATCTGGCCTAGGTGCCTTTAAAAGGGGATTGGACAGATTTCTGGAGGAAAAGTCCCTCACAGGCTATAGGCCATGATGGGTTGTGCAACCTCCTTACATTAGTAGTTGGCTACTTCAGAATGCCAGGGGCAGGGGAGTGGCAACAGGATACAGGCGTCTTGCTGTCTCGTATGCTCCCTGAGGCTTTCGGTGGGCCACTGTGAGATGCAGGAAGCTGGACTAGGTGGGCCCTTGGCCTGATCCAGTGGGGCTGTTCCTTTGTTCCTGTGAGGCCATGTCTGAAGAGGAGCATCAGGTTCTGGTGGCTGTCAAAGAGAAATGCTGTGGAGAATCTTGACTGGCCACCAGTGTATTTACCTCAGAAATTTACCTCAGAATGCCAGGTGCAAGGCAGTGGCCACAGGATGCAGGGATCTGGTTGTCTTGTGTGCTCCCTGAGGCATCTGGTGGGCCACTGTGAGATACA
Source organism: Lerista edwardsae (assembly GCA_029204185.1). NCBI lineage: Eukaryota > Metazoa > Chordata > Lepidosauria > Squamata > Scincidae > Lerista > Lerista edwardsae. The sequence continues at coordinate 25,822 of JAJKFI010035918.1, forward strand.
GGAAGCGGGACTGGATGGGCCTTTGGCCTGATCCAGCAGGGCTCTTCTTATGTTCTTAGCATGCATCTCTGCTGACCAACATGGCCGGGTTGGCATGCTGAAACCTACCTATTTTCTTAGAGATACTGACAAACACCTGACTTAAGGTGCCCTTGTCTGCAGAAGCACAGGAACACTCTGGGCAGTCACGTCTGCCTGGACAACCTGCTGCTAAGCCTCAGAGCTACTCTGAGCATTTTGTCTATGTGGGTAGACATGGTTTTATAACTAGAATAAAGGCACTTAAGACCTCAAAACACCCACCCGCAAGAATGCCCATTGCACAGCAGCATGATGCTCTTCCTTCCTGTTCCTTCCAGACAGATTTATCTTAAGCTTGCAATACATTAGGCAGGCGTGTGCTTTTGAGCATATGCAGAGTACATTTTGTCACCGAATGACTAATAACAGTCTCACCATCAATTGTCAATTTTTTTTTTCCTCACGGCACATGGACCTCTATGGTCTTCGCCTCTTGTGATATCACTTTCAGTTTCCAGGAAACTCTTCCGGGTTCTGAGGCTCTGTTTCTAAACTGTCTGTACTAAAGTAATTATGCCGTGGGTTAATTGCTGGGTTAGACTGTGATTAGGCGGAGGAAGAGGGACAGACAATTTGTTGCTGCAGACAATAACCTTAGAAATAGAATCGCAGAATCCAGAAAAGATTTTTTTCAGTGATTTTCAACAGCTGTGCTTCAAACTCCCACAGCATGCCAAATGTGACAGCACACTGGTTAACATAAGAACATGAGCCCTGCTGGATCAGGCCAAGGTCCATTTAGTCCAGCTTCCTGTATCTCTCAGTGGCCCACCAGATGCATCAGGGAGCACACAGGACCACAAGATGCCTACATCCTGTGGCCACTCCCTTGCACCTGGCATTCTGAGGTAAATCCTGAGGGAAACACACTGGTGGCCAGTCAAGATTCTCCACAGCATTTCTCTTTGACAGCCACCAGAA
>JAJKFI010035919.1:10034-26802 GCA_029204185.1 Lerista edwardsae
AGGGCTTTCGTTTGAATTCTTTTGATTTGATATGGTAAGTGCGCTGGTAAGGAACTGGACTATGGATTTTCTTTGGTCATTAATGGAGACATTTTATGGGCTTGATTTATTCCTGGCCATCGGCAAATGGGGCATCTCACAGCCTCAGTTAAAGACTGGGCTTGAGATGGGCTTAAGCCTGGCGCTTTGATCAGAGAACCCCTTCTCCAATTCCAGCTGGGGGGATTCAACCCCACCCCACAAGAGGCTCTTACCTCAACAAGGGGCTAAGCCGCTACCCACCCACTTCTTTGAAGCCGCCTCCGGCCGTGAGCTCTGAGCGTTTGATCTGGCAAACACGGTGGCTCAGACTGCCAGACCGAACTTAAGGAGGCCAGGAAGGAGGCCACAGACAGGGCTCCCATCAGACTGGAGGCCTGCGAGATGGCAGAGCAGCCTGAGGGGGCACCAGCCTTTTATGCCAGGCGCTTTCATGTCAATATTTATGCGCCACTGTGCAAAAATTTTAAGTGGTAGAATCAAGGTTTGTTTATCTCTCTCTCTCTCTCTCTCTCTCTCTCTCTCTCTCTCTCTCTCTCTCTCTCTGTGTGTGTGTGTGTGTGTGTGTGTGTGTATGTGTGTGTGTGTGTGTGTGTGCGCGCGCGCGCGCGCGTGCTCGGATCTGCACCAGCAAAATAGCAGGCACAGATCCATGTGGCCAGGAGTGGCCCAAATCGGGGCCACCCAGCCCGGGGACGAGGGTTAAGATATGCCCCAACTACCATGTCCCATGAGAAGAGAGGACTCTTCAGAAAAGACCCTCATGCTGGGAAAGATGGAAGGCAAAAGGAGAAGGGAGCAGCAGAGGATGAGATGGTTAGATGGTGTCACCAAAGCGATGAACATGAAATTGGGCAAACTCTGGAAGCTAGTGGAGGACAGGGAGGCCTGGCGTGCTGTGGTCCAGGGGGTCGCGAAGAGTCGGACACGACTTAGCGACCGAACAACAACAACTATGTCCCATCTCTGCCAATGGCGGCACCCCGTTATGCCTCTGGTGTGCCCTTGGCGCAGTCCTACACTGGCAGAGCTACGCTGGTGCTCGATCAGCGCAGCCAATGGGCATAGCGGCCCCTGTGAGTCAGCTCTGCTGCTTGCATCAGCTCAGCAACTGATTCCGCGGCACAGACACGCCTGACAGCACATTTGCAACAGCACTGGTCCAGCACAAGAGTGCTGCGCTGGCGCAACACCTGGTTAGGATTGGTGTGTGTGTGTGTGTGTGTGTGTGTGTGCGTACGCATGCACAAATATGCATGAACATCAATTGAAGAGATGGAGGTAGAGATTTTTTTTTTTCAGTTCAGTACTAAAAATGACAGAGAATCACACATTTTCACAGACCGAAAAAAGTTTTATAAATGAATGAATGACAGTTTAATACTTTATTTGGCTCTTCATCAGCATGATGTCATTAGCATGATATAAGAACATAAGAACATAAGAAGAGCCCCACTGGATCAGGCCAAAGGCCCATCTAGTCCAGCTTCCTGTATCTCACAGCGGCCCACCAGATGCCCCAGGGAGGCATGAGACAACAAGACGCTTGCATCCTGTTGCCACTCCCTTGCACCCGGTACCAGTAGCCCACCACCTTTGTAAGGAGGTTGTACAATCCATCACGGCCTATAGCCCACGATGGACATATGGTTCAAAACAAAAGAGAAACGCAACACAAAGAAATGATGCCAAGCTTGAGCTGATTATATAGGGGTAGAGAAAAGCAACACCCAGCACACTGTCTCCGCCTGACTTGTTGTGGAAACCTGGTTTGTTATTATTTGTTTACACATGTGTAAAAATGATGCTACTTCCTCATTATGATCATTCCTCATCACAACAACGGGTGTTGTTGAAAAGTCAATATGTGGGAACTCAATTTATTTTATCAGCAGGATGAGGTTAACATTGAATAATTACGGTTTGAGGGTCTTAAAGCATATGGCCCAGGTGACTGAACTGAGGCACAGGCAGGCAGATGCTACTCTGGCCACATGGAAAGGAGTGTGGCGGACAAAACTGTGCATGTTAATTGTCCAACTATGTGGTTGGGAAAACATTTTAAGAGCGCAATCTTAACCTGGAGTTAGGCCGGCACAGTTAGGCCAGTAAAGTTTGGCCAACACAAAGGATGCTGTAAAGTATGCCTGGACCACTCTCAGAGTCAGAGAGGCCAGCGCACAGACATGTGCCATCCCTCCTGACTCCGAGAGTGGTCCAAACACGCTTTACAATGTCCCTTGTGCCGGCCAAACTTTGCTGGCCTAACTGTGCTGCAGTGATGTCATGCAGGGGGTACGCGGGGGTACACGAGTACCGGTTTCTAGGATTACAGCTGGCCCCGCCCATTCGCCCACCCACTCGTCAACTCCGCCCTCTGCAACGTTTGAATTTCCTGCATGTTTGAGTTGCCTGCATGTTCTCAGAGCCAGGCAGGCAGGCAGGCAGGCAGCGAGCGGAGCCTTTCCTTTCCTTGCCACTGAAAAATGAGTTGCTCTGGGGTTTTAACATGATGCCAGGCCTCCTTCACATGTTCTGGGGGTGCTGTGGAATACTGTTGCAACTGTTGGGTCAGTTTAAAATCATCTGAGGCCTCAAAAAGGGCTTTTTTATGTCACTTCCTGCCACGACCTCACTTCTGGCTTATGACATCACTTCCGGTGGGCAGGTCCCAACATGTTCCAATCAAAAGTGAGTACCTGTTATTAAATCATTTAGATGACACCACTGCTGTGCTGTCCTAACTCCAGGTTAGGATTGTGCTCTAAATTGCTAAGGGCAGGATAAAATCTTGTGGCAGTCTGGATGTGGCATGAAAACCTATTTGTGAAAAGGGAGAGGAAGGGGCTGTGCAAAAAAAATGGAACCCTTTAGCACCAGGAACAATTCTGTGAAACAAGCTAATGAACGAATGAATTGGTGACCCTGGACTGTGGTGGAACGTGCTCAAAAAGAGACAGTTATTCTGGGTAACTTTTATGGGCAAAGCTTTGTGCTTTAATATGACAGCACATTCCGAAGAAGAAAGGGAGGATTTACAAGATGACGGAAAAGGGAGAGATCTTAAATGGGAAACCAAGGGGAGGAATTCAGTAAACTCTTGGGGATCGCTGTTTCTCATTCAGTCCGTCACGCTCGGAGAAGCTGTTCATAACGGATAAATACAGTTTCTGATCGTCTTTCACATTTGAATTTCTTGCTTAAAGCTTGGTAATTGGAAACATCTCTGTATACCAGCGGTTCTCAAACTGTGGGGTGGGACCCACTAGATGGGTCGTGAGCCAATTTCAGATGGATCCCCATTCATTTCAATGTGTATTTTATGTTTAATATGTTAGACTACCATGGTAGTCTAACATAGATACTACCATGGTCTGTGACTGCATTTGGGGAAATGTTACAGATCTCTACTTTTAACAGGCTACAATGGATATGCTTTTAATAATGATAGTCAATTGGATTACTCCCAGGTAACTGTAGTACGGATAGCAGCCTTTAGGATGATTGGGGAATTTTTATATTTTTTATTTTGACAGATCAGCAACTGCTTGAGAGGGTTAGGAGGGTTCTTATTTTTTTAATATATATTTTTAAACTTATACTTATTGTAAACTTTTAATGTACTTGATTGATTGATGCATAGATGTTTGATGATTGGAGATGTTTGACGATTGGTGTATCAATCAATTGATGATTGGTGTATGGGGAGTGTTACACATTTTCCTGCTGATGTCACTCCTAGCCGTCATTTCCTAGACATCATTTCCAGGTTAGTGACATCACTTCTGGTGGGCTTGATTGTCATTCTAAATAGTTGTTGTTGAAAAATTGGAGGCCACAAAATGGTGTCCCTGTGACAGCCACCATTTCTCCACACCCCAAAAACAGTCTCAAAATGGCCAATATCTGGGCATTCTGGATAAACAAGTAATGGCGAATAATGGCTAAGTAAGAAATGGCCAATAACTGGGCATACTGCAAAGTTACTGTTTGGTATTTTGTCACAACATGCATGTACAGTATAAAATGAATGAGTAGTAATAATAATAATAATAATAATAATAATAATAATAATAATAATAATAATAATAATAATAAAAGAAATGAGGTTTATAATATCAAAATTGATGGAAAAAATAGAAAAATGTTACCTACCCGGGGAGGCATAGCTAAGGGGTGCTGGGGGGTTCACTTGTCACAGGTGCCAAGCTTTAGGGTGGCAATAAGCTGAGTTTGATACTACTGGCCAAAACTGTGAAAACCTTGATAAGTGCAAATAACACCATCATGTTATATATCAGTGATATGCAAACTTTTAGACCGGGACCCACTTTTTAGAATGGTACACATGTCATGACCCACCATAAGTGATGTCATTAACCTGGAAGTGATGTTGTGGCAGGAAGTGACATCATCAAGCAGGAAGTGCTGTCACCGTAACATAATAAAATGACACTCCTGAAATGCAAATTGGCGTTCTTGGACTGCAGCAATTGTACCACCACGACACATCCCTGACAAAAAGCAAGATGAGGACAAAATATGATGTACAATCACTGAACTAAAAACAAAATGAAAATTCAAACTGTTAACACTCACAAAAGGATTATAACAAGAGTAAGGTCCGCAGTTTCCAAGATGGCTGCTCCCAGCTTTCCGCAACCCACCTGAGTTCAGGTCGGGACCCAACAAATGGGTCCCGACCCACAGTTTCAACAACACTGTTATATATCATTGGGGAGGTGTGTGAAACAGAATATGTCCAGGGTTGGGGGTGGCAGCAGGGAGTTCTTTGTGAGTCAGCTCCGTTGGGGACAGAGCAGTGGTGTCATCTAAATGATTTAAGAACAGGTACTCACTTTTGATTGGCACGTGTCGGGACCCGCCCACCGGAAGTGACATCATAAGCCGGAAGTGAGGTCGTGGCAGGAAGGGACATGAAAAAAGCCCTTTTTGAGGCCTCAGACAATTTTAAACTGACCCAACAGTTGCAACAGTATTCCACAGCACCCCCAGAACATGTGAAGGAGGCCTGGCATCATGTTAAAGTGACCCAACAGTTCCAAAACCCCAGAGCAGGTCATTTTTCAGTGGCAAGGCGAGGCAAGGCTCCGCTCACTGCATGCCTGCCTGGCTGGCTCTGAGAACGTGCAGGCAACTCAAACGTGCAGGAAATTCAAACATTGCAGGGGCGGAGTCAATGAGTGGGCGGGTGAATGGGCGGGGCCAGCCATAATCCTAGAAACCGGTACTCGTGTACCCCCACGTACCCCCTGCATGACATCACTGGGACAGAGTAGTGCCTGGCTAAAATAAGGCTGCCCGCCTGTTCAGCTTTCTGACATTGCGCTCCCAGCCACATCTTTCACGTGTCTTGCTCCGTTCAAATACTAAACCTTTCGCCGAGCCCTCCCTTGAGAGGATCACGTGCTGGGCACCAGAAGCAGGGGACCTCCACTACAATTGAATGTTGGGAGAGTGAGAACAGATAAAAGGAAATCCTTTTTTACCCAGCGAGTAAGTAACCTGTGGATCTCTTTGCCACAGGAGGTGGTGATGGCATTTGGCCTAAGTAAGTGCCTTTAAAAGGGGATTGGACAGTTTTTTGGTGGAAAGGACCATTACTATACAGGTTTCAAGCAATGATGGGTATGTGCAAGAAATAGGCTATCTCCAAATGCCAGGTGCAAGGGAGTGGCAACAGGATGCAGGGATCTTCTTGTCTTCTGGGCTCCCTGAGGCATCTGGTGGGCCACTTGGGGGCACAGGAAGCTGGACTAGGTGGGCTTTGGCCTGATCCAGCGGGGCTCTTCTTATGTTCTTATGGGCAGAGGCACTTGAGCACTTGTCTCTAACCAATATGAGGTACACTTTTAAAGTAATTAATCAACTGATTGGATTGCCTTGTGGGCGCAGGCTATATTTGGACCATGCTCTGAGGGCACAATCCTAACCTGGAATTGGGCCGACACAGGTAGGCCAACAAAGTTTGGCCGGCACAAGGGCCATCGTAAAGTGTGTTTGAACCACTCTCGGAGGCAGAGAGGCCAGCACACAGACGTGCGCCCTCCTCCCTGACTCCGAGAGTGGTCCAAACACACTTTACGATGACCCTTGTGTTGGCCAAACTTTGCTGGCTTAGCTTACGCTGGCCTAACTCATTTTAGGATTGCACCCTCAGAGAGTGGTCCAAATGTGCCGCTAAACTTTGCTGGCCTAACTGTGCTGACCTAACTCCAGGTTGCACCTTGAGGGTAACAGATTCCTTAGCTATGTCATTGCATAGCACTATACTCTAAGGCTCTAAGCAGTGGCGTCTCTACAGGGAGGGCAGAGCTCTAAGTTTTGCAAGAAGCCTTACCTTGCAGTGGAAATCACTCCTCTCCTGCACCGTTTTAGCCAATCCTCACAGGGAAAAGCAACATCTTGGCGTTGCTTACTGGCTACAGCAGCAAGGGAGAGGAGGGATTTACATGACAGGGTAAGGCTCCTTGCAACACTTAGAGCTCTGCCCTCCCTGTAGAGCCGCCACTGGCTCTAAGCTAGGCTCTAGGCTCTAAGCTAGACAAATACAATAACTTTGCAAAAGAGCTGCCCTTTACTCCACTGCATGGCCACTGAGTTGAACAAAGCCGACTCCCAAATAATCCTGCCCAGGATTGCGGTCAGCAAGGGTTATGTCAGCCAGGTTTACCTGCCAGGCAGCATACCTGTCCCAAACTGTGGCTCTCCCTCCCTGCAGTCTTTCAGGGAGCTGGTTTTCATTTTTGTCTTTAAAAACAGACCTCACTGCTCTTCAACCCTTCCCATGATAATATAAACAGGCGTCAAATCAAATTTACACAGACATAACAAATCTTTCAGCTAATGTTAGGGAGGCTGTCAGAAATGCATAAACCTGATTGCACAGGACGGCTGAGGCCTGCATGTATATTCTGGGGCTTGCTGGCTCACACAAATTACCTCGGGCAGTTGGAATAAATTCACTGGGAAGAAGAGTTTCTCAAACTGTGGGTTGTGAGCCAATATCCGGTGGATCATGAAGCACCTAGCACAACCATAATTAACAATATGGGGAAAGAGGACATTGGACAGGGTGTGTGTGTGGTTGTTTTGCTTGTGTCAAGGTTGTAAACAGGGCTTTTTTTCTTTCTGATTCACTTTGCTATTGGAAAATGGGTGAGAAATAACCCGACTGATTGCTGTTTTCTCTGGAAAGCAGCAGGCTCTGGCATCACAATGACGGGACTTCTGGCCATGACATCACTGCCGGTGGGCCCCGGAGAGATTGTCATTCTAAAATGTGGGTCCCGGTGCTGAAAGGTTTAAGAAACACTGAGCTGTGCAGCATGCTGAAAAACTGCAGGCTCCATTGTGTTGCCTCTCTAGACAGTCCCACTACAGGTTACTGATGGGAAATCATCAGGAGGTCTGGTTGAGAGGGTAGAGCTGCCATTAAGCCCGAAGATAAGATCTGAAGGATGCCCGTTCGATATCACCAGAAGCTTCCATGAGCAGCGGGAACTTGAGAACGCGACTGATAAGCTCTGAACTGAGCTGTCCCCAGCTGCCTGTGAGAGAGGAGTTTGCTGGCCGGCTGTGCCTTTGGTGAGAGCAAAGAAACCGTCTGTCACTGTTAATAAGCCAGCGGGAAGGCAACTGTGCGGCCAGCAAGGAAAGACCAGACTGTGAATGTTTTATCTGAATGTAGCCGTTCTTGAAGGATTAGAACCTCTTTGTTAATTGTTAAAAAAAAAAACCTGAGTTTAGAAAAAAAACCTGCCTATGTGAACTGCCTTGAAATAAAGTCAAAGGAGTAACCTAATGGCTAAGAAAGGTGATATATAAATACCGGTGGTGGTGGTATTATTATTATTATTATTATCATCATCATCATCATCATCATCATCATCATCATCACATTTGATGTTATTCAGTCACATATACAAGTCAAAATGATAAGAAGATCACAAATGTCACAGACTGGTCTTTTAATTGGCAATTCAAGCTCTAACCAAGAGCCTAAGAATTGTCCAAATATCTGCGTTAAGATGTATGATGTTCCCAACAGCGTAGATTTTTGTAGGTCAGACATTCTTATATCATTGCTCTTCAAAGTTTCTAGATGTTTTTGTAAATTTTTCGAGATAGATCCAAGTGCCCCGATGACAATTGGCACTACTTTGGATCGTTTCTGCCATAATCTTCCAATTTCAATTGTCAAGTCCCTATATTTTATAATTTTTTTCAAGTTCTTTGTCTTCAATTCGGCTATCAATGGCAATGTGATAGCCGAATTATTTATTTATTTATTTATTTATTTATTTATTTATTTATTATTTTAGAATATTGAAAAATAAAACTCCCCTGCATATAGAAAACTAGCACTTCTGGAAGATGGCAGTGGGGAGGCGCATTGTGCAAGCACATGGTTGCATGGAAAAGACACCCCTGCTGAGGCTCCCCCAAAATGGGATGCCCAAACGGCACACATTGCAAGCAGCTGAAGAGCAGGTGAAAAGGGCCCATTTCTTCAAGTTATCTTGGGAAAGGGGTGGGTGGATGACAAGCTGCTTGCCCCCCCCCCGCCCTCACTGGTGCCACTAATGGCAGCTATGCACTTGCATGCTGCTGGGTACAGTTTAAACCCCGAAGGCTTGGGGCTGTGTGTGGTGCTCCACGTGGCAGCGCTGGGGGAGGGAGGTTTCTGCCCCACAGAGACCTCCTTCCCACTGCTCATAACTGAGTGGACACATGCCACGCCAAGAGTGCAATCCTCACCTGGAGTTGGGCCGGCACAGTTGGTCCAGCAAAGTGTGGCTGGCACATGGGCCACCGTCAAGTGCGTTTGGACCATTCTCGGAGTCAGGGAAGATGGCACACATCCCTTGTGCTGGCCAAACCTTGCTGGCCTAACTGTGCCGGCCTAACCCCAGGTGAGGATTGTGTTTTGGCAAGCGTTGGCGGTAATTTTTTTTAAGTGCTCCAGCCGACAGTGCTACCGGACAACAATGCTAACAAACATAGCATAGTTTGTTATGCACCACCCCACAAAAGAAGGGGTGGTGTTTGGTGCGATCAACAACAAAAATGATTACGGGGCTGGGGCACCTCCCTTATGAAGAAAGACTGCAGTGTTTGGGGCTCTTCAGCCTAGAAAAAAGGCGCCTGAGAGGGGACATGATTGAAACATATAAAATTATGCACGGAAGGGATAGAGTCGATAGAGGGATGTTCTTTTCCCTCTCTCAAAACAGAAGAACCAGGGGGCATCTGCTAAAACTGAGGGTTGGGAGAGGTAGAACAGATAAAAGGAAGTAGTTTTTAACCCAGCGGGTAGTTAATCTGTGGAACTCTTTGCCACAGGAGGTGGCATCTGGTCTGGATGCCTTTAAGGAGGGATTGGACAGATTTTTGGAGGAAAGGTCCATCGTGGGCTATAGGCAATGATGGATTGTGCAACCTCCTTACAAAGGTGGTGGGCTACTGGTACTGGGTGCAAAGGAGTGGCAACAGGATGCAGGCATCTTGTTGTCTCGTGTACTCCCTGAGGCACCTGGTGGGCCGTTGTGAGATACAGGAAGCTGGACTAGATGGGCCTTTGGCCTGATCCAGCAGGGCTCTTCTTATGTGTTCTTATGATCACTCCAAATATGGCCCCTCTATTTTTTCAAGTGATGGCAATCAGCCTGGCTGCCTCCTGTGGTTGCCTTAAAAAAAAAAAACTGCTTATGGCGGTTTATGGCAGTCTGTGGGTTCCTGAGGTAACTGCAGTGGCATGATGACATCACCACAATTATTTCCGGGTCACTGGGCTGGGTGCCTCACCAGACCAGTCACCCACCACATGTCCCTGGTCCATTATGACTTGCCCTTAAAAGGAGTCTTTCCGTTGCCCCTCTGCCCGAGAGATGCATGGCATCCCTGCACTGGATTGCGGCTCTTGCGTTCAACTTTCCATTGTGAGAGGAGGAGGGGATTGTGGGAAGCGGCCAGACACAGGCCAAGCCTCCTCACGTGCAGAGCAGCGCAAGGGAGTGAGATCTGTCACCCAAACCAGAACATGCAAACAAAGCCTAGCTAAACAAGCGGCCCCCAAAATGCAGCCCCGCCTTCCTCTCCTTGGCGGGCAGTCGGGAAAAACTGCAAAGCAGCCAGGCTTGCGCAAGCCGCGGCAGTGTTTGTCTGCTGGACCAGCAAGAAAGAAACGGAGCTGGATGCCCTCGCCTTGTCAACGCGCCGGGAACGGGCCGCACGGCTCATTCGGGGCCTTTGTTCCGGAAGCCAGCTTCGCTCTCTTCCCATCCCATCTGTCTGCAGAAGGCAGCAGAGCAGACGCAGCAGCGGGGGGGGGGGGAACAAGCAGCTGGTAACATATGAAGTGCCGCTTAATGTCCGCGAACCCAGCAGGCTGCCCGGGGGGGAGGGGCTGGCAGGCAGGGCTGCACTGGCTGCGTTCACACAGCAAGCCCCCCTTGAAGTCCCTGCCAGCAGTGGAGTCTGGCTCGGCTGCCGCTCAGAGAAGCCAGCCTGCCAGGGGACGGTTCTCAGCTCTGGCGGTCGTGCGGAGGGCTGTGGGAACACCGGCAGGGTCAGATCGTCGGGGCGGATCGGGCAGGATCATCTCCTCCACCTGCAGGATCATCTCCTCCACCTGCAGGATCATCTCCTCCACCTGCTTCCAGATGCTAAGGGACGAGGGGCCCGATCCGACCCAACTTCCCTGCACCGATGCAGCTCTGCCAATGGGGCGTGCTCTGCACCCTCCATTATAGGGACAGTCCTGGAGGTCTTCTCAAGGGAAAGGAGCAGTGGTGTCATTCAAATGATTTAGGAACAGGAACTCACTTTTGATTGGCACTTGTCGGGAACCCGGAACCAGCCACGAAGCCCGTTAGGATCCGGAACGCCCGTTCTGGTCCGTTCCCCCTGAATGACATCACTGCCTTCGCCCTCTAGGAATCCGGAGTTGCTCCCTTTAACCCTCTGAGTGCCGGCCAACCAAGAAGAAAAGCTCTTTGCAGAGGAATTGGGAGGGGGGAGGAGGGAGAGTGAAGTGGGAGGAGTCAGCCCTAATTTTAACTAGTGGAACTGAGTTCCCCCAAGTTCCCCCTGCATGACATCACTGGAAAGGAGTGTTTATTCCCTGACCTTGGGGTTGCATTGCTTGACGCTGGAATTCTGGATTGGCTAGGACTGGGCCCTAGTTCTGCTACCTGCAATTCTCAGTAGCTGGGTCTGGACAGTAGCTGGGTCTGGACAGAGCCCCACCCCACAGCTCTCAATCTGGGACCTTCTACATGCTTGGAGCATCCGTCTTTCCATGGCTACTAGTCCCAATGGAGAGATGCAACTTCCATGCGCAGGGGAGGGCTGTCTCTGGACGCCGGCCGCTGGGAAGCAACAGCAGAAGAAGGCACCTTGTGGCATGTGCGGCTGGAACTTTGCAGGGGCATCTGGTGGGCCACTGCGCGAGAAGGGGTTCACCCTCTGTGCTTTCTCTGCAGCCATGTGAGGGACAAGGTACAGCAGTGGGACTTGGGACATTGAGACATAAGAACAACCCTGCTGGATCAGGCCATCAAGTCCAGCTTCCTGTATCCCACAGTGGCCCACCAGATGCCTCAGGGGGCACACAAGACAACAGGCTGCCTGCATTCTGTGGCCACTCCCTTGCACCTGGCACTCTGAGGTAAATCCTGAGGTAAACTCACTGGTGGCCAGTCAAGATTCTCCACCGCCTTTCTCTTTGGCAGCCACCAGAACCAGATGCTCCTCTTCAGACATGGACTCATAGGAACAAAGGAACAGCCCCTCTGGATCAGGCCAAGCCCATCTAGAGTTCCTGAATCTTACAGTGGCCCACCAGAATCCTCATGGAGCACATGAGGCAATCAGATACTTGCATCACGTTGCCATCCTGCTGCATCTGGCATTCTGAAGTAGCGCACTACGAATGAAAGGAAGTTGCACAACCCATGCTGGCCTATAGCCCAGGATGAACGTTCTCCTCCAGAAAAGTCCAATCCCCTTTTGAAGGCACCTAGGCCGGATGCCATCACCGCCTCCAGTGGCAAGGAGTTACCCGGGGGAAAGAGTATTTCCTCTTATCCATTCTAACTCTCCCAATCTGGGTCCAGTCACTTTCTCTCAGCTTATCTCACAGTGCGTTGTGAGGATCAAGCCTTGGCTGCCAGCCTGGGGTCCTTGGAAGCAGTCGCATAGCCGGGGGGGGGGAGAGCACAGTAAGCACTGCAGGTGCCACAACGCAGCGTGTCAGCAGCCCCTCCCACTTGCTGTCAGAGCCATTCCAGGCAGAAACAGTAGCATGCAGCACTGGCTCTCTGTTTGGCCTTAGGGAGGTGTCTTCTGCACCGTGTGCTCATGGGAATGACTTGTGTGGTCACGCTGAGAGCTTCAGCTCCTTCTCCAGGAGTGAAATTGCCCTCTGGGTGTATGAGGGGGATACACTTTGTCTCCAACGCACACAAATGAACCCAGAGGCTTATTTGGAACTGTTATTATTATTATTATTTATTATTTATTGAATTTATACCCCGCCTATTGCCCGAGGCACTCAAGGCGGCATTTACAACAATAAAAAATATAAAAACAACATTAAAAACAATTTAAACAATATTAAAATACAATAAAACAAAAAATTAAACAACAAAGTTTAAAACAAGCCATGTGGATCATAAAATATAAAAGTATAACCAGCCAGCCAACCAGCCAACCTGTCAACAGTTAAAAAGCTTTTTGAAATAAAAAGGTCTTCAACCCCCGCCGAAAAGTTAACAAAGAGGGGGCTGTTCTCAATTTGAAGGGGAGGGTATTCCAAAGTTGGGGGGCCACCACCGAAAAGGCCCTCTTCCTGGCCGCCGCCCCTCTCACTTCTCCTGGTGGCGGCACAGTCAAAAGGGCCCCCCCAGATGATCTCAGAGTACGGGTAGGATTATATGGAAGGAGGCGGTCCCTCAAATACCCTGGACCCGAGCCGTAAAGGGCTTTAAAAGTCAAAACTAGCACCTTGAATTGGGCCCGGAACAGAACCGGCAGCCAGTGTAGCCGCCGGAGCAACGGCTCGACAGAGTCAAACCGACGTGCCCCAGCAACCACCCGAGCCGCCGCGTTCTGTACTAGTTGTAATTTCCGGACCGTCTTCAAAGGCAGCCCCACGTAGAGCGCATTGCAATAATCTAATCTAGATGTCACTAGGGCATGGGTTACTGTGGCCAGGTCCGCACAGCTCAGGTACGGCCGCAGCTGGCGAATCAGCCGAAGCTGAGCAAAGGCTCCCCTGGCCACCGCCGCCACCTGGGACTCCAGGTGTAGCTGTGGATCCAGGAGAACCCCCAAGCTGCGAACCTGCTCCTTCAGAGGAAGTGCAACCCCATTCAGAGCAGGACGATAGTCCAATACCCGAGCTGTGGATTTCCGAACCAAAAGCACTGGCAAAGCTCTAGGATGGCAAAGCTCTAGGTTTTGCAAGTATGTGCAGGATTGGCAACTGTTGATAACAGGTTGTAATGCAAGCACCTTCTTGGCTTTTAAGGCTGTACAGAACAAGTTATGTCACCATCATTTAATACATCAAACAGAGCCAAGCTGTCAATAGTGTGCTTTGGGCTGGGTGGTGGTGCCGGTGGCTCCGGCAGTGATCCTTGGCACACGAGAACAGGGAGGTGACAAGCAAGTTCCTCTTTTCATCTGTGAAATATTGGAGGGTGTGTGTGTGTGTGTGTGTGTGTGTGTGTGTGCGCGCGCGCGTGCGTGCGTGCGTTTTCACAGCTATTTTTAGCAATCCCTGTGCATGGCACAATTAATGTAAAAAAAAGCTTCTTGTTTGCAATCACTCTGCTCTGTTGCAGAGAGCTCCCCCTAGTGGACCATCTGTCCCTTCCAGGCATCCTTAAAATAAATCACTTGCTAACACTTCCCTTTCCTCACATATTTCCATCCTCAACAGACAGAAGGAAAATCAACAGGCCAATCCTGCACATACTCTCAGGTAAGGGAGCTCAGAACTGCAGCCTGAGTGTCCAATAGGCTTCTGGCAAGATATGCAGTTTTCCTGCCTTCCAGCATTTCAGAGATGAAATACAGACAGTCCTTTCAATAAATTACTTGAATACACACACATGTGGGAATGTTAATTTTTGAGCTGGATATACATGTGAATCCTAACAATCTATACATTCAGGCGTGCCTCAATATCCACTAATTCAGTATCCACTGTTTCAGTTAGCCATGC
Organism: Lerista edwardsae; assembly: GCA_029204185.1. Classification (NCBI taxonomy): domain Eukaryota; kingdom Metazoa; phylum Chordata; class Lepidosauria; order Squamata; family Scincidae; genus Lerista; species Lerista edwardsae. The sequence continues at coordinate 24,328 of JAJKFI010035919.1, forward strand.
ATACCATGGATACTGGAATGCCTATTAAAAAGATAGAGGAGCATTAAACAAGTCCCCCTTTTTACCTTGTTGCAGCATAACCACTCATGTTCCCCTGTCTTTAAAAAAGCATCCCCAGTATCCACGGTTTCAGGTGTCCACTGGGAGTCCGGAACAGAACCCCAGCAAATACCGGTGCATGCCTGTACTAATAATTGCAACCCCCCCCAGCCCTGGAGCGGAAGGAAAACAGAGCCATCACAAAATAACATTGCAATTTCTACATATGTGGGTGGCGCACAAAAATAAAGAGGTTTGTAAATTGCTAGACAAATGAAATCACACACAAACAGGAAGCCTGATGAAGCATGATCCGTGCAACGTGGGAGCCAAGGGTTTGAGCCCTGAACAATATATTCTGTGTCAGAAGGTGGCATTAAGATGGGACAGATGTCAAAGAATGATACCCTTCTGTTTCTCCCCCCCCCTTACACACACATCTTTAGCCATTGATGGAGACTTCTTCCCTCCTATTGGAAGTTAAACGGACAGTGACATTTCCCTGTTTTAAAGATACACCACTTCAGAGTCTTTCATCTCACAACCTCTCTGCACATGGATCCAGCACTTGGCTGTTGTCAGTGGCATTTCTACAGGGATGGCAAAGCTCTAGGTTTTGCAAGACTTACCTTGCAGTAGAAATCACTCCTCTCCTGCACTGTTTTAGCCAATACTCACAGGGAACAGCAACATCTTAGCGTTGCTTACTGGCTATAGCAGTAAGGGAGAGGAGGGATTTACATGACAGGGTAAGGCTTCTTGCAAAACTTAGAGCTTTGCCATCCCTGTAGAAACGCCTCTGGCTGTTGTGGCTATATGCTGTCTACAATTGAGGTTTGGAAGAAATGGAAGATGTCCTTTCTGTATAACCCTCTCAGACTATCCCCAGGAGAGAGACAGTGGAACATGTGTAATTAATTGCGGGTAATTAATCTGTGGAACTTCTTGCCACAGGAGGTGATAATGGCATCTGGCCTAGGTGCCTTTAAAAGGGGATTGGACAGATTTCTGGAGGAAAAGTCCCTCACAGGCTATAGGCCATGATGGGTTGTGCAACCTCCTTACATTAGTAGTTGGCTACTTCAGAATGCCAGGGGCAGGGGAGTGGCAACAGGATACAGGCGTCTTGCTGTCTCGTATGCTCCCTGAGGCTTTCGGTGGGCCACTGTGAGATGCAGGAAGCTGGACTAGGTGGGCCCTTGGCCTGATCCAGTGGGGCTGTTCCTTTGTTCCTGTGAGGCCATGTCTGAAGAGGAGCATCAGGTTCTGGTGGCTGTCAAAGAGAAATGCTGTGGAGAATCTTGACTGGCCACCAGTGTATTTACCTCAGAAATTTACCTCAGAATGCCAGGTGCAAGGCAGTGGCCACAGGATGCAGGGATCTGGTTGTCTTGTGTGCTCCCTGAGGCATCTGGTGGGCCACTGTGAGATACAGGAAGCGGGACTGGATGGGCCTTTGGCCTGATCCAGCAGGGCTCTTCTTATGTTCTTAGCATGCATCTCTGCTGACCAACATGGCCGGGTTGGCATGCTGAAACCTACCTATTTTCTTAGAGATACTGACAAACACCTGACTTAAGGTGCCCTTGTCTGCAGAAGCACAGGAACACTCTGGGCAGTCACGTCTGCCTGGACAACCTGCTGCTAAGCCTCAGAGCTACTCTGAGCATTTTGTCTATGTGGGTAGACATGGTTTTATAACTAGAATAAAGGCACTTAAGACCTCAAAACACCCACCCGCAAGAATGCCCATTGCACAGCAGCATGATGCTCTTCCTTCCTGTTCCTTCCAGACAGATTTATCTTAAGCTTGCAATACATTAGGCAGGCGTGTGCTTTTGAGCATATGCAGAGTACATTTTGTCACCGAATGACTAATAACAGTCTCACCATCAATTGTCAATTTTTTTTTTCCTCACGGCACATGGACCTCTATGGTCTTCGCCTCTTGTGATATCACTTTCAGTTTCCAGGAAACTCTTCCGGGTTCTGAGGCTCTGTTTCTAAACTGTCTGTACTAAAGTAATTATGCCGTGGGTTAATTGCTGGGTTAGACTGTGATTAGGCGGAGGAAGAGGGACAGACAATTTGTTGCTGCAGACAATAACCTTAGAAATAGAATCGCAGAATCCAGAAAAGATTTTTTTCAGTGATTTTCAACAGCTGTGCTTCAAACTCCCACAGCATGCCAAATGTGACAGCACACTGGTTAACATAAGAACATGAGCCCTGCTGGATCAGGCCAAGGTCCATTTAGTCCAGCTTCCTGTATCTCTCAGTGGCCCACCAGATGCATCAGGGAGCACACAGGACCACAAGATGCCTACATCCTGTGGCCACTCCCTTGCACCTGGCATTCTGAGGTAAATCCTGAGGGAAACACACTGGTGGCCAGTCAAGATTCTCCACAGCATTTCTCTTTGACAGCCACCAGAA
>JAJKFI010035920.1:0-19490 GCA_029204185.1 Lerista edwardsae
GGCCAGTCAAGATTCTCCACAGCATTTCTCTTTGACAGCCACCAGAAACAGAGGCTCCTCTTCAGACATGGACTCATAGGAACAGCCCCACTGGATCAGGCCAAGGCCCACCTAGTCCAGCTTCCTGTATCTCACAGTGGCCTGAGGGAGCACACAAGACAACAAGATGCCTGCATCCTGTTGCCACTCCCCTGCATCTGGCATTCTGAAGCAGCCTACTTCTAATGTAAGGAGGTTGCACCACCCATCATGGCCTGCAGCCTGCAATGGACTTTTCCTCCAAAAATCTGTCCAGTCCCCTTTTAAAGGCACCTAGGCCAGATGCCATCACCACCTCTTGTGGCAAGGAGTTCCTGTGGCAAGGAGTGTGGTTGAAAATCGCTGGTCTAGCCAGATCTACGTATCTGGGCGTCAAGGGGACAGGCTTCTCAGTCAATGTGGCGATGACACAGACCTCAACTTCCAACATGTGTGTGTGTGTGTGTGTGTGTGTGTGTGTGTTTGAGAGAGAGAGAGAGAGAGAGAGAGAGAGAGAGAGAGAGAGAGAGAGACATGCAAGGCTACCATTAGTCGTCTTCTTGGTTTGGAAATCGCTATGTTTATTTCCGACCCAATCTGGAAACTTCCCTTGAACCCCAAGCCCTTCCCCACCAATCTGTCACCACCCTCCCGACTGCGCCCACTCAACCACGCTGAAATGGTGACTAGCCACAGGAAGGGAGGGGTGCCTCTTTGGAGGCGGAAGAGGCAGAGCCGCTTGCCAGACCTGGGCGAGGCTGACTCTGGGAAACGTAGCACAGCTGGCAAAAACAAGGCGCAGGGGAAGGCCAAAACTCCCTCTCTCCTCCCCCATTCTCTGCAACTTGACCACATGACTGGAGTCACGTGGCCCAGCATTCTTCTCCAGCTCAAATCCAAGAATCTAGAGAAGAATTGGAGGAGGGCAACAGTGAAGGGGGCGACGCGGTACATACTGCAGGCGCTACAATGCGCAGTGTAAGCATCCCCTCCTATTCGCCACTGGAGCCATTCCGGGCAGCGATGGCACCAAACAGGTGTTCGCCGAATGGCAATTCGGAATGGCTCCACCAATGGCGAATAGAAGGGGGTTCTTCTTAACACTCATAGCGCTAAAACTCGAGTATGAGCTGTGCATGCTGAGTCAGCCAATTTGCACCTTTCTCACCAGCCAGGCCTCCCCCTCCCCTGTCTATCTTCAGATCGCTCTGCCTCCTCCATCTTAATGGGAGGATCTCAACTCCAGACAATGTCACAGTCTGCATGGGACCTTAAGAACATAAGAAGAGCCCTGCTGGATCAGGCCAAGGGCCCGTCTAGTCCAGTTTCCTGTATCTCACAGTGGCCCACCAGATGCCTCAGGAAGCACAGGAGACAACACGCTGCCTGCATCCTGTGGCCACTCCTTTGCATCTGGCATTCTGAGGTACCCTAATTACCCTTGGACCACCCCCAAGGAAGGCATCAGACTGAACAAAAGAACATAAGAAGAGCCCTGCTGGACCAGGCCAAAGGCCCATCTAGTCCAGCTTCCTGTATCTCACAGGAAGAGGTTCACCAATGTCTCAGAGAGCACACGAGAGAAAAAGATGCCTGCATCCTGTTGCCACTCCCTTGCACCTGGCATTCTGAAGTAGCCTACTACTGACGTAGGGAGGTTGCACCACGCATCATAGCCTATAGCCTGCGATGGAATTTTCAGCCAGAAATCTGACCAATCCCCTTTTAAAGGCACCTAGGCCAGATGCCATCACCAGCTCCTGTGGCAAGGAGTTCCACAGATTAATTACCCGCTGGGTAAAAAAGTATTTCCTTTTATCCATTTTTACTCAACTCCCAATTTTAGTGGACATCCCCTGGTTCAGGTGTTGTGAGAGAGGGAAAAGAGCATCCCTCTATAGACTCTATACATCCCACGCATAATGTGGTATGTATCAGGGCGCAACCCTGCTGGCCTGCGCCATATCCTAGCGCAGTAAAGGTGAGGCTGGAACCTCCCCCAGCAAGGGCACGTACCGTAGGGGAGGCTTCAGCCTCCCCTATGTGCTCCTGGAACCTGTGCCTGCTAAACTGCCAAGCAGCCTCCCAACCGGGTCTAGGATTCAACTTTATGGCAAAATCCTAGGCCTGCCTCCCAGACGGGCCAGCAGGCCTGCCAGCCCGCCCACGTCCTGCCCAGAACCACCCTCCCCCCGCCCTGTTCCATGATGGCCGGCCGACTTCGGCCAACACAAGGGAGGCGTTGCGCGGGCGCAATGGGACTGGTGCTGCCTGCAGCGCTGGTCCCATTGCCTTAGCACCAGACATGTCATGAAGCGGGTACGCAAGTACCCGTTCCTAGGATTAGGGCTGGCCCCGCCCATTCGCCCGCCCACTCGTCGACTCTGTCGGCGCTCCGCCCCGACCCCTGCAACGTTTGAATTGCCTGCACGTTTGAGTTGCCTGCACATTCTCAGAGCCAGGCAGGCAGGCAGGCAGGCAGCGGAGCGAGGGAGACCAACAGCAGCAGCAGCATGAGCAGGTAGGCTGCCTGGGGCTCCCTCCCGAGGAGGCGCGGCGGTTCGTGGGGGCAGTTCCTAGGTTCCGGCTATGACCTCACTTCCGGTGGGCAGGCCCCGACACAAGTGCCAATCAAAAGTGAGTACCTGTTGCTAAATCATGTAGATGCCATTACTGCTTAGCACCGACGCAGGGGTGCTGTTTGGCGCCCCCGCGTCGGCGCTAATGGCGTAGCGCCGACGCAATGACGTTGCGTTGGCGCCGGGCCTCTTTTAGGATGGTGCTGTCAATCATGTTCCCCCCCCAGGGACTAAAGAGCCCCAAACGCTGCCCTCTGTCTTCCTCAAGGAGGTGCCCCAGCCCAGTCGTCATTGTCATCGCTCTCTTCTGCACCCGAGGAGGCTCCTCGTCCCCACCGTGGCCCTAAAAGTCTAGCTACACCTGCTGCTTGGGGAGTTTGTCGGGGATGAAAAGCACAGTAAAAAGCTCCGCAGTGTCTCTGCATGACATCTCCAACCCGGCCTGCCTTGGCTCCCCTGGGGGCTCCCGCTTGGCCCATCCAGGCACCCATCAAGCCCGCTCCTCCTGCGCCGGACCAGTGCTCAGCGCATCACGCACTCCCAAACCATTCCCTCATTTTGATTCAAAGCTGGTCCGTAAAGGGCCATAAAACCAAGACTGGGCTGTCTTAACATGCCTGTGAATCACAGCCCGAGTCCCTGGAGAAGGAGCATTACTTCAGCCGTGCTCAATGGCGAAAACACCTGGAAAACACGAGGCACAAGCCTGCCGGAGGAAAAGCGGCCGCCTGCGACACCAGCCCTTAGCCTCCGTCTCTGGTGGGTGGCTTGGGGTCGTCGCAATTGAACTGCAAGGGGAAATGGCACTCTGTGCGTGCTCAAAGGCTATCAGTGGTTGCTTTGCTGTGTCCTCCAAAGGTAAAGCAGGTTTCGAAGCTGAGTCCTGGCTCCGCAAAACACGATCCAAGGAATGTTACTGTCTGCGGTGGGTGGCAGCTGTTGTGCGCTGCCTCTTGAAGTGTCTCTTCAAAGTGCTCAAAGTGCTCAAAGTGAGGCAGTGCTCAAAGGCCTCAGGCAGAGACGGGCCACGTGAGTGAACTGGCGGTGACGGTTTTACTCTTGCAGCAGGCTTCTGTGCGAGTGGCTGAGCCTGCAAAACCCATTCAGGGGCCTGAGCAGTCCTGGAGTCTGGGGACTAATCTCAGTCAAGCTGCCTTTGTCATTCCTCCAGTTTTAAGGTGTTTTTGCCCTCAGCTTTTCCAGTGAGTTGTATGCAACAGAGAGAGGCGTGCTTTGGATTCTGCTATGGTCCTCACATGTTGTTGTTGTTGTTGTTCAGTCGCTAAGTCGTGTCCGACTCTTCGCGACCCCCTGGACCACAGCACGCCAGGCCGCCTCCACTAGCTTCCGGAGTTCGCCCAATTTCATGTTCATTGCTTTGGTGACACTATCTCACCATCTCATCCTCTGCTGCCCCCTTCTCCTTTGGCCTTCAATCTTTCCCAGCAAGAGGGTCTTTTCTAAAGAGTCCTCTCTTCTCATGAGGTGGCCAAAGTCTTTGAGCTTCAGCTTCGGGATTTGTCCTTCCAGGGAGAAACAAGGCTTGTCTTCCTGGAGGATTGACCGATTGGATCTCCTTGCAGTCCAGGGGACTCTCAAGAGTCTTCTCCAACACGGTCTTCACATAGCCAACGGCAACTACCACTCTCCTTCTCCCCTGAAAGCGCTGCCATCGCCACCCAACATGGCTCTGACGGCGAGTGAGAAGGGCTGTTTGCATGGCATGGTGCAAGTGCCTGCAGTACCCAGTGGGCCACCCCCCTGGAGTGACACGACTGCCTCAAGCGACCCGTGACCTCGGCAGTGTCATTGCATAGACTTCATGCGCATGGACTTAGACTGCAAGGCTAGCCTGGCATTGTGCTGGCGCAGCACTCTTGCACCGGACCGGCGCTGTCGCAAACATGCCGTAAGGTGCGCCTGCGCTGCAGTTTCAAGCAGCAGCACCAGCTCCCGGGTGCCACCGTGCCCTTCAGTTGCGCCAGTCAAGTGCTGGCTTAGCCCTGCACTAGCTAGCAGGGCTGTGCCACAGGCAGGCCAGAGGTGGGCGGGAGGCACAACGGGGCAGTGCCATGGGCAGAGATGGAACCCAGCCCTTGGGCCATATGCAACCCCCTGTCACCGGGTTGGGCAGCCTGAGTTTGGGCCTCTCCTGGCCACGTGGACTTGCGCCTGCTCTTTTGCGGGCGCAGATCTGAGCAGCCCCATAGGGCTGGCTGGGGCTTACCCTGGGGCAAGGGGAAAATATTTCCGGGCTGTACTGCTACTTCCTCCTAGGGTGCAAACCTAACCAACCAGCACGAGGGGAAGGGCAAAGCTCCAAAGTAAGGGAGCAAACATTCCCCTTCCTTGAGGAGGCCTCTGTGGCTATGATCCCACTGCAGGATGGAGCCCCTGCCCCGTTGGCACAGCTATGCCAGTGCTGGGAAGGTGGTTCAGACTGTGCCTCTAACGTTGTTAGGATGCAGCGCAGGAGAGGTGAGGACTGGCCCTTAGCTTTTCCCCTTAGGTTTTCCCCTTGAAAACAGGAACCCTTCCCGGGATTGCCATAAGGGGCTGCTGCCAGGGGTGGACCTAGTCAAAATGGTACCTGGGGCACCCAAAAGAAGTGCGCCCCGATGGGAGCCCAGGTCTAACCACCAGAAGGAGCCCAGGTCTGCCCATTGGGACTAGCCTCGAGGGAGCCTCAAGGGAGCCCAGGTCTACCCATTAGAAATGGCTTCGGGTAGACCTGGGCTCCCCTCAAGGGAGCCCAGGTCTACTTGTGGCTGGTCCCAATCAGTAGATCTGGGCTCCGGAGCCCAGGTCTACCCATGCAATGTTGCGGGGGCCACTGGCGCCCCCCTAGACGGCCCCAAGATGGCGCCCAGGGCTCGTGCCCCCCTGCCCCCCTAGATCCACCACTGGCTGCTGCTACCTACCCAACGTGGCCGAGGTGAGGAGGTCAGGAGCCCAGAGTCCACCTTTTGCAGGCGAAAGGCCCAGGTTTGGTCCCTGCTGGGAAGGGCCCCTGCCCAAGAAGTGGAATTGGGGAGGCAGAGCTGTAACCGGGGTGGAGCGTTATGGGCCTCTGCCCTGGGTGCTCCGCCAAGAGGGGGCACAAGGCTGCCTCCAGACCCCCCACCCTCATTAAGGAGGAGGTGCCCCCTGCAGCCTCTCCCCACGCCATGTTCCGTCTCCGCTGGAAGCAGCTGGAAGAGAAGCAATGGAGCGTGTGAAGTGCAAAGCAGCCACGGCGCCCACCTCCTTCTCCAGTGAGAGCACAGAAGAGGCTGCCTTTGTGCCGCTCGCGGCTGGAGGACGGGGCTGGCCGCTCGGGGTGTCCAGCCGTCATCACTGCCAAGGAAGACGCGGCCCACCAAAACGGAGGACGTCCAAGGAATAGGTAAGACGTTCCGACATGAAAGCTGAACACGTCGCAGCATCAATACTATTCGGTGCTGGCCTAACTCCAGGTTCGGGTTGCGCCCTTGTCCGACATGCTCACGGAGGTCCAATGATTGATGTCTTTTATTTTTAGGACCAACCTGAAAATTCACATATCAGAACTTCTGGCATGGAATTGGGGGGTGGGGGAGTTGTAGACCTTTATGTTGCCACTGCAGGTACTGACCACTGATTTGGGCGTCGTATGAAAGCTGGAATGTTCCAAAATCCAGACATTTTTGTCCAAGACTTTTTCTTAACTTTCTGTAGTGTGAACACTAGAAGGTCTTGTGCTCATTCCCACGTACAGGCTGTAGGTTCTATTCTGTGCTCTGTGGTGTGTGCCATGGCTGAACAATGTCCAAGAGGCCAGCAGACACCCAAGTGGGTAACAGTGAAAAGAGCAACAGGACGCATTTCTCAGTATATTTATGCCATTATTCCAAAATCCAAAATCCAGACGCTTTCCTGTCCCAGTCAGTCCAGATAAGGGATACTCAACCTATCGCTGGCTTGCTGGCAGCTGCCGTTTCAGTTCCCAGAAGCCCTCTGGGCCATGTCACCAAGTACAGTCGTTCCCAAGAGACTTCTGGGAAACAAAAATGGCAGCCAGCACCTGCCAAGAGCAGCGTTGTTGCTGCTACATAGCATCATTCGCAGAGGTTTCTGGGAAATAAAAATGGAAGTCACCAAGTGCCCAGAGAAATGCTGCTGTCACCTGCCACTGAAACCCCCATAGCTTTCCCCCATTTTGTACCCCCTCAAAAACTGTCAAAGTGGATCTGCCATTTCACCACCTGCAAATGCAGCAGCAAAAGAGGGCAGGTGAGGTGGGGAATTTCAGGATAGCCCTAATTCTACGTGCTCTTGACTTTCTGCTAAGCCACTTTGGGTGTCGAAGCAGAGTCAACGAAACAAACAAACCACCAAAACAAAGCAGGGAGAAGGAACATGGGGAAAAGACTTACAGCCATTTGATGCCATTGCAGGTCCCATTCTGTAAGATGAACGCCAGGAAAAAGGCTACCAAAAATTGTCGCCTCATCTCTGTTTTGTTTTGTTTTCCACCAGCTCTTTTGAGGAAAAAGAAAAATCCTTTTTAAAAAAATCCTCCGTTTTCTGAAATTTCCTCCAGGAGCTTCACAACCACCTGAAATCAGAGAAGGGAAACACAAGAAGGGTGAGCCCCAAAGTATTCCACATCCATACGAAAGGGAAATCTCATCTCCCAAACAGCAAAGCGGGGGTTTACGAATCACGAATGCAATTCTGGCTCCCCCACCCTGCATCCCCTGTTCGATAGAATCTTTATAGTCCGAGAGACAGACAAGCCGTATGGCTTGAATTATAGCGCTCTGCTCAAGTCTGCCTGCATGTTTCTGGTTAACTCGGCATATGGGGAGAAAGCATTTTTGAGCCGGGCTTTGTTTTCTTCCCTTGAAGAACAGATTTATATGTGGCTGAGAAGGGAGGGGCACTGAATCCCAGCCCTCCCTCAAGGTTTTAAGCCTGATCCTTTTCAATCACCAATATAGTAAAAGTGGAGTGGGAGAAAAGGGGGCTTTCCGAGGGGACCCATTGCAGGACCAGATGTCAGAGGATGAAGATGCCCCTTCTCTGCAGATGCGGGGGGGGGGGGCCCAGAGTGCCTCGAGCAGCCCTTTGCCTCCCTGCCTTCCTTCGCACCTCATTAGCCAGGCTTCACACTTCTCCCACATCCCCAACACCTGGACCCCAAGGAAGGATCAAGCTGGGAATAAACACTCACAGCCGGCAGTACCTCCAGGGGCTCCTCCACAGGAGGGCTGAGAACATAAAGAAACCCAGGATCCTTCCTAGTTGTGACTGAGACAGACAAGACAGCAGCAGCTCTGCAGTAACCAGCTCTTCCTGACAAGCCTAGAATTTGGCCCCAGCTGCACAATCCAGCATCCTTGGGACCAATTCACAAATTATCCCATCTAAGAGTAGAGGGTCCATCAGGAAACAGGATGTGCAAATTAAACAAACATGTTTGAACATGGTCAGACAGAGAGGATTGGCTGCAACATGCAGGTTTGCAAGCCTGGGTTTGCTGTCCTGTAATATGTGGAAGTGCCTCCAAAGCAAAGCGTTCTTTGAAACAATGCAAGTTTCTAGCCCTTATGGTTAATAGACAGATACTGATGATAATGCCTACCTAGTACATCGTTTTGATTGGATTTTTCTATATGAGTAAAACAGTTCTTATAACAGCCCTCTAATGGCAGAAAGTGAGGAAGACCTAAAGAACCTTCTGATGAGGGTGAAAGAGGAAAGTGCCAAAATTGGCTTGAAGCTCAACATTTTAAAAAAACTAAGATCATGGCAACCCCTCCCATCACTTCCCGGCAAATAGAAGGGGAAGAAATGGAAGCAGTGTCAGACTTTATTTTCCTGGGCTCCAAGATCACCGCAGATGGTGACTGCAGCCATGAAATTAAAAGACGTTTACTTCTTGGGAGGAAAGTTATGGCGAACCTAGACAACTTAATCAAAAGCTGAGATATCACCCTGCCAATAAAGATTCGCAGAGTCAAAGCTATGGTTTTCCCAGCAGTAATGTATGGCTGTGAGAGCTGGACCATAAGGAAGGCGGAGCGCCGAAGAATAGATGCTTTCGAATTATGGTGTTGGAGAAGACTCTTAAGAGTCTCCTGGACTGCAAGGAGATCCAATCGGTCAATCCTACAGGAAGTCAGGCCTGATTGCTCCCTGGAAGGGCAGATAGTGAAGCTGAAGCTCAAAGACTGGCCACCTGATAAGAAGAGAAGACTCTTGAGAAAAGACCCTCATGCTGGGAAAGATTGAAGGCAAAAGGAGAAGGGGGCGGCAGAGGATGAGATGGTTAGATAGTGTCACCGAAGCAATGAACATAAAATTGGGTGAACTCTGGAAGCTAGTGGAGGACAGGGAGGCCTGGAGAGCTGTGGTCCATGGGGTTGCGAAGAGATGGACACGACTTAGCGATTGAACAAATAGTTGAGGGCTCTATCCTAACCAACGTTCCAGCACTGGGATAAAGGCAATGCAGCTCTGATGTAAGGGAACAAGCATTCCCTTACCTTGAGGAGGCCTCCATGACTCCTACTCCACTGCAGAATGCAGCACATACCCCACTGGCACAGCTACGTTAGTGCTGGAATGTTGGTTGGATTACACCCTGAGTGATGTTATTGCCGGCCACGTACAGATAATGGGAACTCAGAATGCTGGCTGCAAGGGAGTTGCAACAGGATGCAGGCATCTTGTAGTCTTGTGTGCTTCCTGAGCGGGCCACTGTGAGATACAGGAAGTTGGACTAGATGGGCCTTTGGCCTGATCCAGCAGGGCTCTTCTTATGCTCTTATGAAATGCAATATTTTATTTGCGAAATGGCTGTCTTGATGTTAAAGTTGGAGAGAAAAGAAAATGCAACGTGGCTAAGAGACGCCAATAAAAACTGCATTCAGAATTTAAGAAACAAACAAAAGCAAGCCACACTGCAGCAGCCAGAAATAGCAGCAATCCCAGCAATTAAACTGAATGAAACAACCACACTGTACTCTATGTGGGATGCCCATGAAATGCATTTGGTGCAAAATAGATACCAGCCCTCCAGGACTGGTCTGGTGTCGCCAGGAATCCGCATCTATCTCCAGATTACAACTGCAGGCAATCCTGGATATTTTAATAGGAATTCCCTGGTTTAATTACAGCACGTCATGGGGTTTATTTTCCCCTATACTAGGAATAGTTGCAGTCAGAGTTGCCAAGCTTGGTGCAAAATGTGGTCACCAGCTTGTTAACTGGGGCTACTAAGTCAAATCAGATTCCTCCCACTTTGCATGAAATGCATTGGCTGCCCCACCTTGATTCCGGGCTCAATGGGCACTCCAATCCCCACCTGCGCTGGAATAGGCAGGCAGGCTCACCTGCACTGCTTCCTAACCAGCGATGGGATCTGCAAATTGAGAAGGGGAACGCTGGGCGGGACTTACGCGGGACTTCCACGTGATTGGCTGCCCGTCCGCAGCGTTCCACAGCTGCCCTGGCCTCGGGGGGCTGCCCCCGGTTGGCACGCCCCACCACTGCTCGCCCAGGCACCCAGCGTGCCCCCACCCGTCCTCCGCGGAGAGCAGGAGCCCCCCCCCCCGAGGCCAGGGCAGACGCGGAACGCTGCGGATGGGCTGCCAATCATGTGTAAGTCCCGCCTAAGTCCTGCCCAGCATTCCCCTTCTCAATTTGCAGATCCCATTGCTGTTCCTAACCATGTTGGGAGGTGGCAGCAGCTCAGTGCAGAGCAAGGGGATATTTTCCCCTAGCCCCGGGGTAAGCCCCAGCCCGCCCTATGAGGCTGCTCTGATCTGCGCCAGCAAAATAGCAGGTGCACACCTGTGCGGCTAGGAGTGGCCTGAATTGGGGCCGCCCAGCCCAAGGGCTGTGTCCTGTCTCAGCACACCCCCTCCACCCACGGGGTCGTCCTGTTACACCCTCTGCCTGCCCCCTTCCTCCGTCCTGCGTATGGGGCGGGCGACTTCCAAGCAATGGGAGAGAAGAGGGAAGGTCAGGCTAGGGCCAGTGTGACTGACAGCTCTGAGCTGTCAAAGAGGGGCAACCAGTAGTGTCATCTTACCGGTATGCTGGGCGGGCCATCCGGGTGATTGGCAGCGTGCTCGCTGCATTCCGTTGCGTAACGGCGAAAGCCCACCTGCCACAGCATTACGCAACGGAACGCAGCGAGCGCGCTGCCGATCACCCGGATGGCCCGCCCAGCATACCGGTAAGATGACACTACTGGGGGCAACGCAGCTGAATGACGGCTGCTCAGGGGCGCGTCCTTCCTCCTCCAATCAATGTGGTTGAAAACGAGAAGCAAAGCAAGTGAGAAAACAGATTGGTGCAGTGTCTTGTGTGAGCTGGCTCTCAGAATGAATGCTTCTAGGAGCTTTCAACGCCCGTTTAGGGCCCAACCCTATCCAACCTTTTAGCACCGATGCAGCTGCAATCGCTCCCTTACTTTGAGGAGGCCTCCATGACTCTCCCTCCATTGCAGGATGCAGCCCATGCCCCTTGGGCATCTCTGCACCAGCGCTGGAGACCTGGATAGGATCTGGCCCTAAACCAACAAATGACTCCCCATTCCATTGTTCCGAGGCGAGTTTATCCACTTCTCCCCATCTAACGTACTTTGTGTCTTTTGGAAGAGAGTCACCATAGCAGAGGCAGATCTACAGGGATGGCAAAGCTCTAAGTGTTGCAAGAAGCCTTCTTACCCTGTCATGTAAATCCCTCCTCTCCCTTGCTGCTGTAGCCAGTAAGCAACGCCAAGATGTTGCTTTTCCCTGTGAGGATTGGCTAAAACTGTGCAGGAGAGGAGTGATTTCCACTGCAAGGTGAGGCTTCTTGCAAAACTTAGAGCTTTGCCCTCCCTTAGATCTGCCTCCGCACCATAGCTATATTTTTTCCTGATCAGTTTGTTCCTAGGACCAACTGGAAGTTCCTTATTTATTTTGTGATTTCGTTCAGGGCACTTTCTTAAGATCAGTTCTGCATTTCCTGCCAATTCAAGCTTCTCTTTTTATGGCCAATTCCTGAATCCAGCACCTTTTTGACACTTATGGCCCAATCCTGTCCAATATGCTAATTCCCATGCAACTATGCCCAAAGGAGCACATGCTTAATCCAGTCTAGGAGGCCGCCTCAAAGTAATGGAACGTTTGTTCTCTCACCTCGGAGCTGCATCGGTGCTGGAAAGTTAGATAGGATGTGGTCCATCCTACATTAGAGCCATCTCTACATTAGTTCTCATTAGCTCACTTTGGCCACAAACATATAAGCCAAGACCAGCAGAAACCTTTTAAAATTATCACATTCAGTTGCCCCTAAAATGAAAAGCACGGCACCTATTTGGAAGAAATTTAGCTGGTATGGAGAGCTTCCATCCCCCACGCCAATTTTTCCAAAATATTAAAAGCACTTGGACAGAATTTGGTCTACTGAAAACAATGGAAAGTGATTAAAAAATGAATCAAAACTGGAATGAAACAGCCATCTGAATTGGCCACAAAGTGAAGCGTAGAGTTGAACTGAGCCAATGACACAAATTGGTTGACCAAACTAATCAACAAAGTAATTAAGAGTGCAATCCTAACCTGGAGTTAGGCCGGCACAGTTAGGCCAGCAAAGTTTGTCCAGCACAAGGCCACCATAAAGTATGTTTGGACCACTCTCGGAGCCAGTGAGGCCAGCACATAGACGTGCGCCATCCTGCCTGACTCAGAGAGTGGTCCAAACACACTTTATACTGGCCCTTGTGCCAGCCAAACTTTGCTGGCCTAACTCCAGGTTAGGATTGTGCCCTCAGAAAGGTATGAGACCAGCACAGACACACCAATGGTTGGATGAAGTATAAAATATCTGTGAATATGCAGATTGGGTCATAGCTAGCGGTGGTTTTTGTGATATTTTTTCCCAAAATGTCTTGATTCAAATAGCAAATTGTGGTATTACCTGTTTTTCTTTTACATTCTCATTCCAAGTTCTTGTTTTTATTAATTTTAAATGCTTTGATGATACAGGTGATACAGTGTCAGTAGATGCAGCCACAAGTGTTATTTCTAATTGGAAAAGTCATCTATTTTAGTGTTTTAGTGTTAAACAGGTGGTGTTTTGTGTTTTTATTCAAACAGTTTAACCGCCAAAAGGCAGTTTTCAACAACAAAACACCCCTAATCATAGCTCCCTGGGAGCGTTCACATTGTTTGTAGAATGGCTAATCTCTGGCAAAAGGACCTCAGAGAGATCCCTCACTGTACTTTTTTACCCAGCGGGTAGTTAATCTGTGGAACTCTTTGCCACAGGAGGTGGTGATGGGATCTGGCCTAGATACCTTTAAGAGGGGATTGGACTGATTTCTGGAAGAAAAGTCCATCGTAGGCTATAGGCCATGATGGATTGTGCAACCTCCTTACATTAGTAGTTAAGTAGGCTACTTCAGAGTACCGGGTGCAAGGGAGTGGCAACAGGATGCAAGCATCTTCTTGTCTCATGCCTCCCTGGGGCACCTGGTGGGCCTCTGTGAGATACAGGAAGCTGGACTAGGTGGGCCTTCGGCCTGATCCAGCGGGGCTCTTCTTATGTTCTTATGTAATCCTTCAGGCAGAGGTTCGACAGGCACCTGCTGGAGATGCTCTAGGAGGATTTCCTGCTACAGGCAGGGGGTTGGGCTAGATGACCTTGTAGATCCCTTCCAACTCTGTGATTCTGTGAGCAGGGTGACCTTGGGCCAGTCATTCTTAATCAGCATGTCCTACGTCACTGGGTGGTTGTGAATATAACTGGAGGAAGGAAGGTAATAACAGGCAACAGGGTAATAATTACTGTATGTAATACCTACTCTGCACCTTAATTAGCCCTTTGGATCTTAGTCTATGGGAACTCAGAAGTGAGTGCCCTGCCTCTTCCATGAAACTGAGTAAGGCTGCAATCCTGGGCACAGGTACTTGAAGGTAAATCCCACCGAACTAGGCCAGCTCTCCTTGTGAGTGACCACACGCAAGATCAGATGGCCAGACCCGTCCGGGCCCGCGGTTCAGGCTGCAACCCAAAGCAGACATTTACGGGACAGGGAAAGAAACGGGGGTAGCTACTGCTGAATAAACATGTGGACTGGCTGCACTGCCAATCTAAAACCGAAGCATGACTCCTTTGAAGTGAATCTCACTGAAATCAGCAGGACTGCAGCGTTGCGTAAACTTGGGTTAGGATCAGCTTGTAAACGGCTGAAATTAAGGCCAGACCCTGCTGCTTCTGAAATCGACGCTGTTCCGTGTCCCCTCCCCCCCCAACCAGGCTTTCGATACACTCCGTGATGGCAACTGAATTGTCGCCCTCTCCCACACCCCTGCCCACCACACACACCCTTTTTGTGTGCGTGTTTTTAACGAGCATGTTTGAAGCATTCCGGCAGGTTGGGAGCCTGGAAGGGATCGCGCTGGAAGAATGCCTCGGAGGGGAAAGTTACACTTGGAAACGGTTCGATGAGCGGCTGCTCCTTGGTGGCATATTTGCCGTGCTCTGGTGTGTACATTAAAGTTTTCATCCCGAGTGTCCCTCTGGTCTAAGAATCCAGCCTCTGAAACCCCATTCCTGGAAAGGAGCCATTATAAAGAGCAGACTTGTCTTGGCAGTCTCTCACCAGACTTTTTTCTGCCTTTTTATAAAAAAAAAAAAAACACCATCATTACAAGTAGTAGAGATAAGTCCAGCCCATCGCTGGCCGTTTCATCCAACCTCCTGTTTTTTCAGCTGGGGTATTGCAGCTCATGTTATCATTTCTCTGAAGAAGGCCACTTCAAAAATCTTCCCTTTAATCCTAAACAATCATTGCGATGTCTCGAGATGGGCAACATTCAACACCCCTTTTCTCATCCATTTGTGGCATTTTGGCTTCGTAACACAGGCTACTAGGTTGTTTCTTTTTCTTAATATACTTATATTGTTAAGGGCAGAATCCTAACCTGGAGTTAGGCCAGCACAGTTAGGCCAGCAAAGTGCGTTTGGGCCACTCTCGGAGTCAGGGAGGATGGTGCACGTCTCTGACTCAGAGAGTGGTCCAAACGCACTTTACGGTGGCCCCTATACCGGCCAAACTTTGCAGGTCTAGCTGTGCCGGCCTAACTCCAGGTTAGGCTCGCGCCCAAAATGTCAGAAGTGAAGTTTGAAAGGCGCGAAATCCATAAAAAAAGTCATGACCCAGGGAAATGATTGTTGTTGTTCAGTCGCTAAGTCGTGTCCGACTCTTCGCGACCCCATGGACCACAGCATGCCAGGCCTCCCTGTCCTCCACTAGCTTCCGGAGTTCACCCAATTTCATGTTCATCACTTCGGTGACACTGTCTCACCCTCTGTCACCCCTTCTCCTTTTGCCTTCCATCTTTCCGAGCATGAGGGTCTTTTCTCAAGAGTCCTCTCTTCTTATGAGGTGGCCAAAGTACTTGAGCTTCAGCTTCAGGATTTGTCCTTCCAAGGAACAATCAGGCTTGACTTCCTGGAGGAATGACCGATTGGATCTCCTTGCAGTCCAGGGGACTCTCAAGAGTCTTCTCCAACACCATAATTCGAAAGCATCTATTCTTCGCCGCTCTGCCTTTCTTATGGTCCAGCTCTCACAGCCATACATTGCTACTGGGAAATGATATCACTGCCTTTAAAAAAAATGGAATCAGCTCATACTTCTCTTCAAAATCACCTTCATTATTAGCAGTCTGATGCCGAGCTAATTAATGGATGGTGCAATTTAAGCTGCCTGGCCCCAGCCAATGCTTCGATACAAAGATGTTTCCATTTAATTCCGACGGCCCACAGTGCACGGATGACCTCACCAACATAAATCTCCAATTAAAATGTATGGAATGCTTTGTTTTGCACACTTGGGCGTCACCCTAAATTCACAGAATGCTACTGATAAGTGCACCAAGGCTTTCTACTCCATGTGCACAATGAAATTCCTTCCAGAACTGGGATTTGGGGGGACGACACTTCAGCCGGGGAAGAAATGTTGTGTTTCAACGGCACCGGGTATTTTGCATTCTCCAAGATCACAAGGGGTTAAAGCGTGCAGCTCCAAGGGGAATTTCCAAAGAGGAGAAGGGGAAAGGGGTCCAGTCATCAGATGTGTTGTTTACAAAGGTGAAAAGCCAGGACAGAGGTCAAGCCAGGAACAAGTGGCTTGTTATCTCCTACTCCTAATTGGGGTCTGCTTGCCTTCTGCTGGCTTGGAGTGTGACACCTTCATTCTTTGGGCTCCCAATGGCTGAGACGGTACCATAAGGAGACGAGTCAAATTCTTGGAGGAGGGGTCCGTTCCTGGGCCCGGTCACTTGACAGCACCTCCATCCATCCCTGCCCAGAGACAAGACGTCTTGGAACACCAGTTGACGGGAAGCCAGATCTGGGAAGGGCTGGTGGCCAAACTGTCTTATCTGCGGGCTGCTCAGAGGCATCTGGTTGACCCCTGTGGAAGACTGGCCTGGATCAACACTCGCTCTGACCCAGCAGCCCTTAAGGCAGCCCAATCCTCTCTCCCACCAGCCTGCGCGATGCAGCGGTGCCCTGGGCAAATGTCCAGATGGCAAATAAATAGAGGTGAATAAAAATGCATTTTGGAGTGCAATCCTACGCTGGGCTGGAACAGCCCAAGCCAGCAGCTTAGGACCATGCAGGAAACTCCAGAGGGCAAGGGGACGTTCATGCCCTTGCCGCGGGGCAGGTGCCAGCCACGCTTATGGGCTACTCTGATCTGCACCCACTATACAGCGGGGGCAGATCCAAGCAGTGGTGTCATCTAAATAATTTAAGAACAGGTACTCACTTTTGATTGGCACGTGTCGGGACCCGCCCACCGGAAGTGACGTCATAAGCCGGAAGTGAGGCCGTGGCAGGAAGGGACATGAA
Source organism: Lerista edwardsae (assembly GCA_029204185.1). NCBI lineage: Eukaryota > Metazoa > Chordata > Lepidosauria > Squamata > Scincidae > Lerista > Lerista edwardsae. Next base: position 16,479 of record JAJKFI010035920.1, read on the forward strand.
AAAAGCCCTTTTTGAGGCCTCAAGCGATTTTAAACTGACCCAACAGTTGCAACAGTATTCCACAGCACCCCCAGAACATGTGAAGGAGGCCTGGCATCATGTTAAAACCCCAGAGCAACTCATTTTTCAGTGGCAAGGAAAGGAAAGGCTCCGCTCGCTGCCTGCCTACCTGCCTGGCTCTGAGAACATGCAGGCAACTCAAACATGCAGGAAATTCAAACGTTGCAGGGGGCGGAGTCGATGCGTGGGCGGGCGAATGGGCGGGGCCAGCTGTAATCCTAGAAACCGGCACTCGCGTACCCCCGCATACCCCCTGCATGACATCACTGGTCCAAGCTCCCAACGCAGCCTGAATCGGAGCCGCGCAGGCCAGGGACCGGGGTTTGGATCCTCCCCAACAACTGCGTCCAAGCTCCGCCCTCACCCCTTCCCCGCCCAGAACCGCCCCTGCACCGGCCAAACCCGGCTGGTGCAGGAGCGGCATGCCCCCGGCTCCTGCCGATGCTGCGGGGCCCACACTGCCCCCTGCGTCAGCCCCACAACGGCAGAGTGGAAGCGCAGGACCGATGCAAGCGGCTTGCGCCAGCCCCAGGACGTGCTGGGCTTGCACCCTACGTTACCTCCCACTAAGCCGGCTATGCGTCGCCACAGACCTACGCCAGCGCTTTAGTCGGTGGAACGCCGAGGAGCCTCAGGGGGTGTGCTGAGCTGGGAAAAGCGGGGCAGGAACGGTGCAGGAGAGATTCTCTCCCTCCTTTCTCTGGAGGCTGGAGCCTCCCCCGCTCACGGTAGGGGAGCGAATGCTCCCTTGCCGGGGGGGGGGCGGCTCCAGCCTCTCCTAAGCAGCGCCGGATATGGCGCTGGTCCATCGGCCTCTCCAGTCCGGCCCTGCTTTGGACCGCGCCCTTAGTCTGTGTCACCAGATATGGAGATGGCCACCAGCTTGGCCCGCTTTAGGATTGGAGCAATTCATGGAGAAAACAAAGGCCTCTCCGTGGCTCCGAGTCTGAACGGCTGTGCTATTCTCTGCCTAGAAGCAGACACTCGGCAGGAGTGTCCTCTGAGCACCAGTTGCTCAGAAGCAACGGTGGGAGCAAAATGTGGCTTTTGCTCCTGCCGGGGGGCTTCTCGGAGACAGCCGGCAAGCCAGTGTGGGATGCAGGATGCTGAACTTTGCCGTGATCCAGTCAGGCTTTTCTTACGTTCTAATCCAGCCCACAGAAAGCAGCCTTGGGAACCTTGGACACTGGGAGAATTTTGTGTTTAGAAACACTCTCGAGCCTCGTGGCAGCGTGTTGGACTAGCAGCCAGTTGATACAAAGAGCAAAAATCAAACGGCAAAGCTTTTCCTAAACTGTACCATTGAGGATGCAGGTGCAGGGGAGCTACATGTTCAAAATGCCCCCCCATGCACACACACACTCAAAATCACTCCCTATAAACCGAAAAACTCTGTGTCAGAGACCATTTTACTGAACTTGACATGCTATTTTTCTGTGTGTCTGGACATTTTTCTCCATTGGGCAGCCGTCAGAAACATGCAGCGCTCTTATCTGCATCCTGAAATGGTACAGTCCAGGAAAAGTGTTTTGCATGCAAGGTCCTTGGTTCGACCCCCAGCCTCTCCAACTAAGAGGGTTACGTAGCAAGTGATGGGAAAGGGTGCGCCCCAAAACAGCCCAGAAGGAAGCAGCTTCATATTCTTATCAGGACCCCCTAAGAAATTTTCTAGTCCAGGGGCAAGAATGGTCACTTTGCCAGATAGTCTGAACAGTTCAAAAACAGCAAGGACGCAATCCTAACCAATTTTCCAGCACCGGCATAAGGGCAATGCAGCTCCAAGGTAAGGGAACAAATATTCTTTTACCTTGAGGAGGCCGCTGGTACTGCCCACCCACCCACCCCATCCACTGCAGGATTTAGATGCAGCGCATGCCCATTGGCACAGCTATGTCAGTTCTGGAAAGTTGGTTAGGATTGCACCCTAAAGGTTGACCAGAAGACGCAATGAAGGCTCAGGATTCTGCTCCACTGCCAGCACTAAGGTCTAGTGCTGGACGATCTCAGAGTGGGAACCCACTTGGGAACGATACATGAGCTGCTCTGCATTCCTCAGCAGAAATAAGAAGAGCCCTGAAGTCGCCTACTACTATAAGAACATAAGAAGGCCCAAAGGCCCATCTAGTCCAGCTTCCTGTATCTCACAAATGCAAAGGTTTGTGCAATAAACATCACAAAGATTTTCTGTGGCTGTCAGCAGGGTGTTGCATGCAAAACGCACGGAACAACGTAACGCGGCAGTGTGGAACGTAACGTATGCTTGGGCCATCCTCAGAGAGGTCAGTACAGAGATGTGCACCGTCCTCCCTGACTCCATGAGTGGCCCAAACATACTTTACGGGCAGAGGCGGATCTAAGGGGGGGCAAATCTGTAAGTTTTGCAAGAAGCCTTACCTTGCAGTGGAAATCCCTCCTCTCCTGCACTGTTTTAGCCAATCCTCACAGGGAACAGCAACATCTTGGCGTTGCTTGCTGGCTACAGCAGCAAGGGAGAGGAGGGATTTACATGACAGGGTAAGGCTTCTTGCAACACTTACAGATTTGCCCCCCCCCAGATCCGCCTCTGTTTACGGGGTCCCTTGTGCCGGGCAAACTTTGCCGGCCTAACTGTACCGGCCTCACTCGAGGTTAAAATTACACCCAGATTTGTATCCAAAATTCAGCTCATACAAGCTGAGTATGCAGACTGCTTGGGATGGGAAGGTGAATGGATTTCGGAATAATTGCATACGTATTATGAGAAATGCTCTTTTCACCATTACCCGTTTGTGTATCTACCAGCCTCTTTGACACTGTCAACAAGGTCTGCCAAGGCACACACCGCAGAGCAGACAATAGAACTGACAGCCTGTATGTAGGAATGTTCCCACTACAGCAAGTTTTTTTAAAAAAAGTCCTGAACAAAAATGCCTGGATTTCAGAACAGTCTGGGCTTCAGATGTCCGGATAAGG
>JAJKFI010035920.1:34490-46758 GCA_029204185.1 Lerista edwardsae
AGAGAGAGAGAGAGAGAGAGAGAGAGAGAGAGAGAGAGAGAGAGATTGGACATTTATTTATGTGTTACATTTATTCTATAATCAAAGTACTTTGCGGTTCAGAAAAATAGCTCAAAATCTAAGCCCTAATTTTATCCTATAGATCAGGGATGGCCAAACTTACTTAACATCAAGAGTCACATACAATAGACTTCAGATGTTTGAGAACTGCAAGAGAGATGTTTGAGAGCCACAATGTTTAAGAAGCATTTAAATTCTTAAATATACTTACCATGAACATTAAACTGGCGTTTTATTCCCTTGGCCTGATCCAGACCGCTCCGATCTGCGCTGCAGGCCTGGCAGTTATGGCATTCTGCACCACCCTTAACAGACAGAACATTGACTGCTCCTCACGTCAAATGGGCTGCTGTTCAATCAAGTGAGTTCACACCTTTGTCAAGGGCTGGTTCTCACACGCAGGTGCATCATATGCCTTCTCTACACTTGATGACTGACAGTCATCGAAGCTTATCGAAGGATAAGCTGACTCCACCGCACTTGGGGTGGTGCAGAACCAAATGTTCCTTGCCAACTTTGCCACTGTATTTCTTGGCTGCTGTGACAATCGAAGGTGGGCGCACAAACAGGGGCCAGATATAAGGTCAACTAGCAGTGCTGCTGATCCTACCTCCAGTTGCGGGCAGGTGCCAAGTTTTTCCACAGATGTGGCATCATCAGGAAGTCAAACCCAAGGGCGGAAGTGCTTCCTGCTCTCAATTTGCACATTGGTGTGCAGCCATGGAGGTATTATACACTGGAGAAGGCATGATGTCATTTTCTTGAAGCCATGGGTATAACAATATGGCTGACTCAGATCATTGCCGTGAAGGAGGAGGATTGCTGCGAATTCACGAATAAAAATCTCCCTGCACGCGTGTAAAAGTTAATTTCAACCTTTTTAATCATGCCTGCGTGTTCTGCATATGGGTGTGCGAATCGCTGTACGAAAAATGGGATTTAATTTCCACGGAAAGATTCATGTATTCACATTACATTGGTTCAGTAAAACTACCGTTCAGTGAGTGCATTATTTTTAAAGCTGTGTAATTTCTTGTTGTTCCTAGCAGTCTTATTCACCATTTTCTGACACCCACTGTTAATCGTCTAGAAGGAAAAAAATATATATTTCCCCCCTCCTTTTTTCCCCCTTCCCGTTTATGAAGAGATTTTAATGTAATTTTCCTACTGTAATTTTTTTAATACTTATGAAATTCTGAACATTAACAGAAATTTTTTTAATGGGGCATGGACGTTTTATTTCTGCTTGTGTAGATTTCAAAAAATAAGTCTGTCAAAACAGTGCAATCCGAGTTAAAATAGAAAGCAAGTAGCATTTCGTCAGGTATGTTCAGTAATAAAATTATGAGGAATTTCACCTTGTAATTGCATATTAAATCATAATAAGGTTACCAATAATGTTTCTACACGATCACATGTTTTTATTTTTGTAAGTTTTTATTTTTATTCAGTCCTAAACAGTACGAGAAAAGCAATCTGAAATGCCTGGAATCAGCATTGTTTTGAGTACGCCAACATGGCTGCTAAGCCTGCCCCCTGGCTTCAATTTGGCAGCATTACTTCTTAAGGCAGGGCCATGGGTTGTGTGCAGCAGAAACTTGGAGCACAGCAGCTGAAAATAGCTGAAAATCTCTTCTGGTTTCTGCGGTTCCAATTTCTAGAGCAACTGTCTCCAGCAGCAAATTGTCCTTCCCTCTTCCTTGGCCGGCTCGAAGGAGGAAGGCAGAGGAAGAGGAGCCCGTGGAAGAAAAGAGACAGACAAGTCATTACTACAGACAGTTGCCCCAGAAACAGAGCTGCAGAACCCGGCAGAGTCTCTCCTGGAACATGTAAATGACCTCACAAGACCAAAAAGAAGACCACAGAGGGTCATAAGAACATAAGAAGAGCCCTGCTGGATCAGGCCAAAGGCCCATCTAGTCCAGCTTCCTGTATCTCACAGCGGCCCACCAGGTGCCCCAGGGAGGCATGAGACACAAGACGCTTGCATCTTGTTGCCACTCCCTTGCACCCAGTACTCTGAAGTAGCCTACTACTAATGTAAGGAGGTTGCACAATTCATCATGACCTATAGCCCACAATGGACTTTTCTTCCAGAAATCTGTCCAAACCCCTCTTAAAGGCATCTAGACCAGATGCCATCACCACCTCATGTGGCAAAGAGTTCCACACCCGCTGGGTAAAAAAGTACTTCATTTTATCTGTTTTAACCCTCCCAACCCTCAGTTTTAGCGGATGCCCCCTGGTTCTGGTGTTTTGAGAGAGGGAAAAGAACATCCCTCTATCGACTCTATCCCTTCCGTGCATAATTTTGTATGTATGTCTCTGTCATGTCCCCCCTCAGGTGCCTTTTTTCTAGGCTGAAGAGCCCCAAATGCTGCAGTCTTTCTTCATAAGGGAGGTGCCCCAGCCCCGTAATCATTTTCGTCATTCTCTTCTGCACCTTTTACATCTCCACTGCAACAACCAGAACTGTGCACAATACTCCAGGTGTGGCCTTACCATCGATTTGTACAATGGCATGATAATATTGGCTGTTTTATTCTCAACCCCTTTTTTAATTACCCCAAGCATGGAATTGGCCTTCTTAATTGCTGCCGCACACTGGGTCGATACTGGGTCAGTGTGCTGTGAGAAGAAAAACGCTAAAAATTACTGCTCTGGAATCTTGGGGTGCAAACAGATGCTGACCAAAGCAGGCGGGATCACGAAACAGACTTCTGGGGGAAAGGGGAGCAGCGGAGTCCTTTGGGGGAATTCCTCTCTCCTGAAAGCCCACTTTTGCATCCCAGCCATTCTGCGAAGGGCTCCTGGTTCCGTGGGTGGGATGAAAGTGTGGCCTGAGCATAATCGCTGTGATGGCCCCGTTCACACACGGAAGACATGAGACTGCAGTCATGGGCAGCCCAGTCCTAAACTGCGCTGGAGCAGGCTGGCTGGCAAGCCGGCACTGTATGCCGTGCAGCTTGGGGGGGGGCACCAGGAGCCTCCCCAGCTCAAGAGCATGTTCGTCCCCTTGCACCAGGGGAGGCTTCAGCCTCCCCTATGGGTTCCTCGGATCTGCACCTGCGAAATCACGGGTGCAGGTCTGAGGAAGCCACACGGCCTAAATCAGGGCCACGTGACCTGGGGATGCGGCCTAATAGCCCCTGCCTGCTGGCCCGCCCACCCCCTGCCCAGAAGCAACCACCCCCACCCAGAGCTGCCCTCCCATCCTCCCAGTGTTGGACTGGGAGCTCTAGTGCAGACTGGGAGTTCTAGCGCAGTCGGTGCTACATCGAGGGCGGGATTGCACCCCAAGTGGTGTGCCTGCAGGTGGGAACCAGGTCAAGGTCTAGATTTAGAGGGCACCAATGGACGTGGTGGCGCAGTGGGTTAAACCGCTGCTGCTGGGCTTTCCGACCGGAAGGTTGGGAGTTCAAGACCGCGCAACGGAGTGAGTTCCCATTGCTTGTCCCAGCTCCTGCCAACCTAGCAGTTCGAAAGCACCTAAATGCGAGTAGATAAATAGGGACCACTTTGGTGGGAAGGTAACGGCGTTCCGTGCGCTACGGCGTAGAGTCATGCCAGCCACATGACCATGGAAGCTTGTCCTCGGACAAGCGGTCAAAACGGTCCTCTACAGTCTTAGAAATTGAGATGAGCACCGCCCCCTACAGTCAGTCACGACCAGTGATGTCATCCAGGCGCGCCAAGAACCAGAACGCCCAGATGATTGGCAGCTCTCCGTCCCAATGGCGAAGCCTGGCCACGCCTCCCTGCGCCCAGAATCGCTCCATTTCGGAGCAAACCGAGTGTAGGGGCGGGCGGGAGAGCACAAAGACGTGCGGCTTCTGCTGCGCAATGGCGCCCTTCGCTGCCAGCCCTTCCGGAGGAAGTGGTACGGCGTACTGGCCCATTTTGCCAGCATGCCATCACTGGTCACAACTAGACCATTCGGTCGTGGAGAAACCTTTACCTTTACTACACAGGGATCATTTCATATTATTTAACAGCTGTGCATGATCCAGTTGGACTCGCTGTACAGCCAGATACGAGCCCACCCCACCCCCCCATCAGCAGATGGCACAGGGAAGTCTGCTTTGGCTGCCCCACTCAACAAGTCACTGCCTGACTGAGAGCTCCTCAGCCAGCTTCTCAACACTTCCAGAGTTTAACGGGCTGATTCTGGTTGATGGCTCAGAACAAGAATTCGGATGAAGCTCATTTGGGTTCATTCTCAGGGGTTTTAATTGTGTCTGGGCTGCTTTTTATTGTGTGCACATTGTAAGTTCCCTTGGCTGGCAATGGCACCAGCTGCATTTATACATCTAAAAAAAATCGGAAGAGGTTAGGAATGGCCCTCCTATCCCAGCAAGAGCTGGGAAGCAAAACTGTTTAGGAGGCGTAATATTCACAAACGATGTGCCGGTGATCACAAAGTCCATGCCCAACCATCGCCTCAAAAAATAGTCTCCTGGGCTGCCGTTTGTGGGCTGCTATGACATCATTGCAACTTTTGCTCAGTTTACAAATAAAAAGTGGCAAGCATTCACACGCACGCACCTCACCACTGCCAGCCCTGGAAATGCAATTCTTGGAATCCAGACGCCTTCGGTCCACCCGGTGCATCCTCCCCAGCTACAGACCTTGCGTGAAGTTATTTCCCACCCCATCCCACTCGGTCTGGGGTGGAACGGGACAACAAGAAGAAAGGTTTTGATGAAGTGATGCACAAGACATGTGGAATCAAATTTTTAAAAAAAGCAAGGCGGAAGCCACAGCAGTTTGCTCAGGACACAATCCTAATCTGGAGTTAGGCCGGCGCAAGGGATTTGGGGTGGCCCAGGAATGTCACAAATGTAGTGGAAACTGCATTTGGACCACGGAGTCAGGGAGGACAGCGCACAGCTGTCTGCCGGTCTCTCTGACTCCGAGAGTGATGCAAACGTGCTTTACGGTGTGTTTGCGACACTCCTGGGCCAGCAGAAGTCCCTTGTGCCGGCCTAACTGCAGGTTAGAATTGCGCCCTCAGAATTCGGTGGCCATTTTGCTGGTATTGCCTCCGCATGCTTGAAGACTTAACAAGGAGCTAACAGGCAAGAGTCGTTTGGAAAAATCCCATCCTGCTGCTTCTTTTTTTTAATACTGTAGACGGAGAGATGGAGAGTCGGGCCACAACCAGACATTCCCTGTAAGCAGTGGTGTCATCTAAATGATTTAAGAACAGGTACTCACTTTTGATTGGCACGTGTCGGGACCCGCCCACCGGAAGTGACATCATAAGCCAGAAGTGAGGTCGTGGCAGGAAGGGACATGAAAAAAGCCCTTTTGGAGGCCTCAGACAATTTTAAACTGACCCAACAATTGCAACAGTACTCCACAGCACCCCCAGAACATGTTAAGGAGGACTGGCATCATGTTAAAGTGACCCAACAGTTCCAAAACCCCAGAGCAACTCATTTTTCAGTGGCAAGGAAAGGAAAGGCTCCGCTTGCTGCCTGCCTGCCTGCCTGGCTCTGAGAACATGCAGGCAACTCAAACATGCAGGAAATTCAAACGTTGCAGAGGGCGGAGTCGACGAGTGGGCGGGCGAATGGGCGGGGCCAGCTGTAATCCTAGAAACCGGTACTCGCGTACCCCCGCGTACCCCCTGCATGACATCACTGCCTGTAAGACTTTAAGAACCGCTTGCTGGGGCACACCTAGCACAGTGCTCTCTTCTCAGCAGTGGCAAGAGAGAAGCTTCTGGGTGCTGGTAAGCTACCTTGGAGGAGACGGCTGGCCATGCCCTAAGATTTGAATTCTGCAAGGACGTTCTTCAAGGCAGCTTTCCTCACATAGGGACATTTCCTTAAAAGCAGTGGTGTAGCTAAATAGGTGCGGGCGGTTGCAATTGCACTGGGCAACAAAATTTAGGGGGGCAACGAGCTGAGCTTGACACTAGTGCCCAAAATTATGAAAACCTTGGTATGTATGAATAGTAAGGTAAAGGTAAAGGTTCCCCCACGACCGAATTGTCTAGTCGTGACCGACTGTAGGGGGCGGTGCTCATCTCCGTTTCAAAGCCTGTAGAGCCGGCGTTTTTGTCCGATCATGTGGCCAGCCGTTCCCTTCCCACCGAAGTGGTCCCTATTTATCTACTTGCATTTAGGTGCTTTCAAACTGCTAGGTTGGCAGGAATATGAATTGTACCATCACGTTATGTATCATTGGAAAGGTAATTTAAGGCAGAATGCAGTGAAACAAATCGATGAAAACTGGAAGTGATGGGTGTTGGCCTCCAATAGGCCTCAGAAGGCCTTCTGGGGGTCAGGGAGGCTGTGCAAATGCTTCCCAGGCCCTCAGAAGGCCCTCTGAGGGCCAAAAATTGTCACTTCTGGAAGTGACAATTTTGGGCCTATTGAGGGCTGAGAAGGTCATGCACGACCTCTCCGGCCACCAGAACAACTAGGGGTGGTGGCAGCAGGCATGGGAAAACCACACCTCCATGTGGGGAGTCACCCCTGGAGGTGTGCCCCTGGGGGCCACCCCCTCCAGGAATGCCACTGCCCACGTCGATGTCCAATAACCTTCCTTTTGGAAACTGTGTCCCAGGCAAGAGGGTTCAGGCATATGTTTGGAACCTGGATGAAGAATTGTGGAAGGAAACCAGGGGCAGAAGACCAAGGGCCATATGCTCAATCAAGGGCATAGCTAAAGAAGTGCAGGGGGTGCAATTGCACTGGGCAACAAGCCTTAGAGGGGCAATAAGCTGAGCTTGACACTAGTGGCCAAAATGGTGAAAACCTTGGTACATATGAATAATACCATCATGTTATATATCATTGGAAACCTACTTTAATGCAGAAGGCAATGAAACAAACCAGAGTGTTATATCGTCACTCTTTCAAAAGTTATGGCCAAAAAAACCCCCATGAAAATGAAAATCAATCAATCAAATAGTATTTATATACCGCTTTTCAACATAAAGTTCACAAAGCGGCTTACAGGCAAATAGTCATAATAAAGTTAAATGGTTCCCTGTCCCAAAAGGGCTCACAATCTAAAAATATGCAAACACCCCCAGCAACAGCCACGAGAAAGACACTGTGCTGGGGTGAAGAGGGACAATTACTCTCCCCCTGCTAAATATAAGAGGACACCACTTGAGAAAGTGCCTCTTGCCCAGTTAGCAGGGGCTGATACAACGGTGATGCCATTTCCTGTTGTGAGTCATTCCAGGGTATCATCCTGCCCACTGCACTAGGTACGCCACTGCGCTCAATACCTGCAGTTTTTTACAACCCCGGAATGAAACAGTCCCGGAAGATGTGCTGGGACTCAAGTCCGCCTCAAGACCCAGAGAAGCTCAGTACTTCGAAGGCAAGAGTAAACCAAAACAAACGTTTGCATCAGAAGAACAATAAAACCTTAAGACAAACAGATCAAGGGTGAAAACAAACGTGGATCACTGTTGAGTAAAGACAGAAGCTAGGAAAATAAAGCCAGAAAATCCGGACGCCTAAAACTTACTGGCAATTGCAGTGTCATGTCGTCCCAACAAACGCCTTCGGATTGCTCCAGTATCCCAGTCGGGCTTATTGGCTGGGCTTTGGTGATGCAGAGTTGAAACGACTCACTGTTTTTGGCAAACGTTTTGGCCGCAAGAAAAAAGCCGTCGTTGCTCTGGAGTTTTGTTTGGAAGACTTTATGGGGAATTACGAACATAAGCAGGGCTGCGCTGGATCAGTGTGGAGGAGCGTGGAGGGGCGCTGCTCGCCAGATCCCTCGACTTGCCTCTGGCTGATGGCAGTGGTGGCAGATACCGGGCACAGCAGCAGGGCTCTTGCTTGGCAAGGGCAGGGAGAACTCAGCAGAACGGCCAGGGGGGTCTGGATGGTGAGGGTGGTTTGGAATAGATTGCCCAGGGAGGCGAGGGCCTCTCCCTTACTGGAGATCTTCAAGCAGAAGCTCGACAGGCACCTGCTGGAGACGCTCTAGGTGGGTTTCCTGCTACAGGCAGGGGGTTGGGCTAGATGACCTTTTGGGACCCTCTGAGCTCTATGATTCTGTGATTTCCCTTTTACAACGTTCTCAAGCCTTGCAGAGGGTTGCAGAAGGGGATGCAGGCTGCCCAGACTCTCTGGAGAGCTATAGCAACTTCCAGGTAAATGAAAAAAAAAATCTTCCCTTCCCAGAAGCAGCACCCACCCAAGACCTGCAGGCAGCGGTGTTATGCTGCCGGAACGCTGGGCGGGACATCCGGGTGATCGACAGCCCGGCCGTCGCGTTCCGGAGCGTTACGCCGTTTGCATAACCAATTACGCCGCTTGCATACGTTATGCAAACGGCGTAACGCTGCGGAACGCGACGGGCAGGCTGTCGATCACCCGGATGCAGTGGTGTCATCTAAATGATTTAACAACAGGTACTCACTTTTGATTGGCACATGTCGGGACCCACCCACCGGAAGTGACATCATAAGCCGGAAGTGAGGTCGTGGCAGGAAGGGACATGAAAAAAGCCCTTTTTGAGGCATCAGACAATTTTAAACTGACCCAACAGTTGCAACAGTATTCCACAGCACCCCCAGAACATGTTAAGGAGGACTGGCATCATGTTAAAGTGACCCAACAGTTCCAAAACCCCAGAGCAGCTCATTTTTCAGTGGCAAGGCAAGGCAAGGCTCTGCTCGCTGCCTGCCTGCCTGCCTGGCTCTGAGAACGTGCAGGCAACTCAAACGTGCAGGAAATTAAAATGTTGCAGGGGCGGAGTCGACAAGTAGGCAGGCAAATGGGCGGGGCCAGCCGTAATCCTAGGAACTGGTACTCGCGTACCCCCGCGTACCCCCTGCATGACATCACTGCCCAGATGTCCCGCCCAGCGTTCCGGCAGCATAACACCGCTGCCTGCAGGGCACCCAATGTCCTAATAGGACATAGGGAACCCCTGCCTTAGATTTATTCCACTCCCATTAATTGCAGAATCTGGCTTCTAGGCTGCAGAATGCTATAAAGCACGGGTATTCAAACGTTTTAGACCGGGGCCCACTTTTTAGAATGGCACCGGCGTTGGGACCCACCAGAAGTGATGTCATTAACCTGGAAGTGATGTTGTGTCAGGAAGTGACATCATCAAGCAGGAAGTACTGTCATTGTCACATAATGAAAGGACACTCCTCAAATGCAAACTGGCATTCTTGGACTGCAGCAATTGTACAACTGTGAAACATCCCTGACAGAAAGCAAGATGAGGACAAAATGTTATGTACAAGCACTGAAACGGAAAAAAAAACTAAAAAAAAAAAACCCTCACTTGAAAATTCAATCTGTTAACACTCACAAAAGGAATAAAATAAGAGTAACATCTGCAGTTTCCAAGATGGCTGCTTCCAGCTTTCCACGACCCACAGGACATCAGGTCGCAACCCACCAAGTGGGTCCCGACCCACCGTTTGCTATCAAGTGTTCTGCATGTAGTACCCTACTGCATGTCTTGTGACATGTAGGGGGGGAATCATCTGCTGTCAATTCCAAAGCTTCATAAATGAAGCAAAAACAGCATAATTGAACTGCTGTCAATTCCAAAGCTCATTCAGTGGCCTCTTGCCTCCGAGAGACCATCCTGTTGGCCTCTGCAAGAGGTGACTTTCTGCTCTTTTGCTTTTTTAAAAAATCTTGGCTAAGCCTCTCCCAAATGTGCTTTGAATTCCCTGATGCTGCTGAGCTCACAGGACAGGAATGCAGAGCTATAAAGAAATGGTTGGAATTCCGCTTTCTGATACCCTATCTTTCATTATGTCACATCGGCAATTGTCTGCCATCCTGATGCAGGACCTCTGCCAAACCAGGAGCTGTGCTCTCCTTTTCCAAATGAGAACAGGACACAATTCAGAGCACAATCCAAACCTGGAGTTCGGCAGCACAGCTCAGAGGCAGATCTAAGGGAGGGCAAATCTCTAAGTGTTGCAAGGAGCCTTACCCTGTCACATAAATCCCTCCTCTCCCTTGCTGCTGTAGCCAGTAAGCAACGCCAAGATGTTGCTTTTCCCCATGAGGATTGGCTAGAACAGTGCAGGACAGGAGTGATTTCCACTGCAAGGTAAGGCTTCTTGCAACACTTAGAGATTTGCCCTCCCTTAGATCTGCCTCTGGCACAGCTACGCCAGCCAAGTTTGGCCAGCCCAAGGGACACCGCAAAGCGCGTTTGGACCACTCTCGGAATCCGGGAGGATGGTGCATGTCTGTGTGATGGACTCTCTGACTCCGAGAGTGGTCTAAGAACATAAAAGAGTCCCACTGGATCAGGCCAAAGGCCCATCTAGTCCAGCGTCCTGCATCTCGCAGCGGCCCACCAGATGCCTCAGGGAATACACAAGACAACTAGATATGTGCAACTCCTTGCCACTCTCCTGCATCTGGCACTCCAAGGCAGCCAACCTTTAAAATACGGAGGTTGCACTAACCATCATAGCCTGTAGCCTGCGTTGGACTTTTCCTCCAGAAATCTGTCCAGTCCCCTTTCAAAGGCATCTAGGCCAGACTTAGATGTATGTTTACATCTAAGCATACTTTCCGGTGTCCCTTGTGCTGGCCCAACTTTGCTGGCCTAACTGTGCCGGCCTAACTCCAGGTTAGGATTGCACTCTCAACCTCGAATGCCAGGAGACTAAAGGAGGAATGACATTTCAGAGGTCATATGTAGCCTCTTCTTATCTCTGGGCTTAAACCTGTGTCCGGGATTAGCTGCATATGATTAACTAGAGGAGAGGCCTCCCTGGGCAGTCTTTTAGTTGTTGTTTTTTTCCCTTATGGAATCCCAGCCGCTTGTTGTCACTCAATCCCAGCTGCATCAGGCCTTTCAGAAGTGTTCAAAACCGTGATATGCTGCAGGAAAGGAGAACTTTTAGCCAAGGAACTCTGCCACGAATCCCAGACAGGTTGGGTCAGAGTGTGGTTTGGGATTGCTAATTATAAGTGAAGCTATTTCTGGAGATTCCACCCCCCCCCCAAACATGACATGAAGTAATTCAGGGCACAATCCTGGGCCAGCAAAAGGGCCACTATAAAGTGTGTTTGGACCACTCTCGGAGTCACAGAGGCCAGCACACAGACGTGCCCCATCCTCCCTGACTCCGAGAGTGGTCCAAATGCGCTTTACGGTGGCCCTTTTGCTGGCCAAACTTGGCTGGCCTAACTGGGCCGGCCTAACTCCAGGTTAGGATTGTGCCTTCAGTTAGGGAGGCCCTCTTAACATCTTCAGGAGGGCTTTCAGGAGTCACCTGGAGATGGAGTCTGACTCCTGGAGACTCCAGGCCAGTCCTGGAACATGTGGTCACTGCATGTCAGGTATTCTCATCTTTCTGGCCTCCAAGACCAGATTCTGAGACGGCCATCACTACCGTACCATCATCACCACTACTACGTTTCCCAGAAAACAGGTCTGGCAGATTGTACATTCTGTGCTGTACTTTTCCATTCACCTTTCGGCAGGAGAAGACCCACCCCAAGCTCTTCCCACCTGTTCCTTCCATCTCCTCCTCCTCTCCCACCTGCTCGGCAGCACACCTGGAATCCTACTCTTAATAGCCAGGGGGGGGATGATGGGAGGATCAGGCAGCTGTTTCATCTCACGGGGCTGCAGGGATCTCCAGGCTGTGATCTGGCACTCCTACGAGGCATCTGGTTGGCTGCTCTTGGAAACAGGATGCTGGACTCGATGTACCTTGGCCTGATCCAGCTGGGCTATTTTGATGTGCGTATGACCTCATGCATTCCAAAGCACACGTTTCAGAATGAAAAACAGATTCTGGAATGAGGCCTCGCTCAAATTTAGCCCTGCTAATAAAACGGGCCAAAGTAACAACCGCCCTTTGGCGTGGCCTGCGCCACTCTTCTATATTTGGCCCACAGGAAGTCCCACCATTTGCTTCCTGCCCAAAGTCAGGGCACAATCCTAACCTGGACTTAGGCTGGCACTGTTAGGCCAGCAAAATTTGGCCAGCACAAGGGACACCGTCAAGTATGTTTGGACCATTCTCGGAGTCAGAAAGGCCAGCACACAAACATGCATCCTCCTCCCTGACTCGCAGCATGGTCCAAGTGCGCTTTACAGTGGCTTTTGTGCCGGCCTAACTTGGCTGGCCTAACTGTGCCGGCCTAACTCCAGGTTAGGATTGCACCTGGAGCTCCTGTGATGCTCCAGAATTTTGAATGTTGACAAAAGGCAACAGAGGTGTTACAGCTAG
>JAJKFI010035921.1:0-19463 GCA_029204185.1 Lerista edwardsae
GGCCAGTCAAGATTCTCCACAGCATTTCTCTTTGACAGCCACCAGAAACAGAGGCTCCTCTTCAGACATGGACTCATAGGAACAGCCCCACTGGATCAGGCCAAGGCCCACCTAGTCCAGCTTCCTGTATCTCACAGTGGCCTGAGGGAGCACACAAGACAACAAGATGCCTGCATCCTGTTGCCACTCCCCTGCATCTGGCATTCTGAAGCAGCCTACTTCTAATGTAAGGAGGTTGCACCACCCATCATGGCCTGCAGCCTGCAATGGACTTTTCCTCCAAAAATCTGTCCAGTCCCCTTTTAAAGGCACCTAGGCCAGATGCCATCACCACCTCTTGTGGCAAGGAGTTCCTGTGGCAAGGAGTGTGGTTGAAAATCGCTGGTCTAGCCAGATCTACGTATCTGGGCGTCAAGGGGACAGGCTTCTCAGTCAATGTGGCGATGACACAGACCTCAACTTCCAACATGTGTGTGTGTGTGTGTGTGTGTGTGTGTGTGTTTGAGAGAGAGAGAGAGAGAGAGAGAGAGAGAGAGAGAGAGAGAGAGAGACATGCAAGGCTACCATTAGTCGTCTTCTTGGTTTGGAAATCGCTATGTTTATTTCCGACCCAATCTGGAAACTTCCCTTGAACCCCAAGCCCTTCCCCACCAATCTGTCACCACCCTCCCGACTGCGCCCACTCAACCACGCTGAAATGGTGACTAGCCACAGGAAGGGAGGGGTGCCTCTTTGGAGGCGGAAGAGGCAGAGCCGCTTGCCAGACCTGGGCGAGGCTGACTCTGGGAAACGTAGCACAGCTGGCAAAAACAAGGCGCAGGGGAAGGCCAAAACTCCCTCTCTCCTCCCCCATTCTCTGCAACTTGACCACATGACTGGAGTCACGTGGCCCAGCATTCTTCTCCAGCTCAAATCCAAGAATCTAGAGAAGAATTGGAGGAGGGCAACAGTGAAGGGGGCGACGCGGTACATACTGCAGGCGCTACAATGCGCAGTGTAAGCATCCCCTCCTATTCGCCACTGGAGCCATTCCGGGCAGCGATGGCACCAAACAGGTGTTCGCCGAATGGCAATTCGGAATGGCTCCACCAATGGCGAATAGAAGGGGGTTCTTCTTAACACTCATAGCGCTAAAACTCGAGTATGAGCTGTGCATGCTGAGTCAGCCAATTTGCACCTTTCTCACCAGCCAGGCCTCCCCCTCCCCTGTCTATCTTCAGATCGCTCTGCCTCCTCCATCTTAATGGGAGGATCTCAACTCCAGACAATGTCACAGTCTGCATGGGACCTTAAGAACATAAGAAGAGCCCTGCTGGATCAGGCCAAGGGCCCGTCTAGTCCAGTTTCCTGTATCTCACAGTGGCCCACCAGATGCCTCAGGAAGCACAGGAGACAACACGCTGCCTGCATCCTGTGGCCACTCCTTTGCATCTGGCATTCTGAGGTACCCTAATTACCCTTGGACCACCCCCAAGGAAGGCATCAGACTGAACAAAAGAACATAAGAAGAGCCCTGCTGGACCAGGCCAAAGGCCCATCTAGTCCAGCTTCCTGTATCTCACAGGAAGAGGTTCACCAATGTCTCAGAGAGCACACGAGAGAAAAAGATGCCTGCATCCTGTTGCCACTCCCTTGCACCTGGCATTCTGAAGTAGCCTACTACTGACGTAGGGAGGTTGCACCACGCATCATAGCCTATAGCCTGCGATGGAATTTTCAGCCAGAAATCTGACCAATCCCCTTTTAAAGGCACCTAGGCCAGATGCCATCACCAGCTCCTGTGGCAAGGAGTTCCACAGATTAATTACCCGCTGGGTAAAAAAGTATTTCCTTTTATCCATTTTTACTCAACTCCCAATTTTAGTGGACATCCCCTGGTTCAGGTGTTGTGAGAGAGGGAAAAGAGCATCCCTCTATAGACTCTATACATCCCACGCATAATGTGGTATGTATCAGGGCGCAACCCTGCTGGCCTGCGCCATATCCTAGCGCAGTAAAGGTGAGGCTGGAACCTCCCCCAGCAAGGGCACGTACCGTAGGGGAGGCTTCAGCCTCCCCTATGTGCTCCTGGAACCTGTGCCTGCTAAACTGCCAAGCAGCCTCCCAACCGGGTCTAGGATTCAACTTTATGGCAAAATCCTAGGCCTGCCTCCCAGACGGGCCAGCAGGCCTGCCAGCCCGCCCACGTCCTGCCCAGAACCACCCTCCCCCCGCCCTGTTCCATGATGGCCGGCCGACTTCGGCCAACACAAGGGAGGCGTTGCGCGGGCGCAATGGGACTGGTGCTGCCTGCAGCGCTGGTCCCATTGCCTTAGCACCAGACATGTCATGAAGCGGGTACGCAAGTACCCGTTCCTAGGATTAGGGCTGGCCCCGCCCATTCGCCCGCCCACTCGTCGACTCTGTCGGCGCTCCGCCCCGACCCCTGCAACGTTTGAATTGCCTGCACGTTTGAGTTGCCTGCACATTCTCAGAGCCAGGCAGGCAGGCAGGCAGGCAGCGGAGCGAGGGAGACCAACAGCAGCAGCAGCATGAGCAGGTAGGCTGCCTGGGGCTCCCTCCCGAGGAGGCGCGGCGGTTCGTGGGGGCAGTTCCTAGGTTCCGGCTATGACCTCACTTCCGGTGGGCAGGCCCCGACACAAGTGCCAATCAAAAGTGAGTACCTGTTGCTAAATCATGTAGATGCCATTACTGCTTAGCACCGACGCAGGGGTGCTGTTTGGCGCCCCCGCGTCGGCGCTAATGGCGTAGCGCCGACGCAATGACGTTGCGTTGGCGCCGGGCCTCTTTTAGGATGGTGCTGTCAATCATGTTCCCCCCCCAGGGACTAAAGAGCCCCAAACGCTGCCCTCTGTCTTCCTCAAGGAGGTGCCCCAGCCCAGTCGTCATTGTCATCGCTCTCTTCTGCACCCGAGGAGGCTCCTCGTCCCCACCGTGGCCCTAAAAGTCTAGCTACACCTGCTGCTTGGGGAGTTTGTCGGGGATGAAAAGCACAGTAAAAAGCTCCGCAGTGTCTCTGCATGACATCTCCAACCCGGCCTGCCTTGGCTCCCCTGGGGGCTCCCGCTTGGCCCATCCAGGCACCCATCAAGCCCGCTCCTCCTGCGCCGGACCAGTGCTCAGCGCATCACGCACTCCCAAACCATTCCCTCATTTTGATTCAAAGCTGGTCCGTAAAGGGCCATAAAACCAAGACTGGGCTGTCTTAACATGCCTGTGAATCACAGCCCGAGTCCCTGGAGAAGGAGCATTACTTCAGCCGTGCTCAATGGCGAAAACACCTGGAAAACACGAGGCACAAGCCTGCCGGAGGAAAAGCGGCCGCCTGCGACACCAGCCCTTAGCCTCCGTCTCTGGTGGGTGGCTTGGGGTCGTCGCAATTGAACTGCAAGGGGAAATGGCACTCTGTGCGTGCTCAAAGGCTATCAGTGGTTGCTTTGCTGTGTCCTCCAAAGGTAAAGCAGGTTTCGAAGCTGAGTCCTGGCTCCGCAAAACACGATCCAAGGAATGTTACTGTCTGCGGTGGGTGGCAGCTGTTGTGCGCTGCCTCTTGAAGTGTCTCTTCAAAGTGCTCAAAGTGCTCAAAGTGAGGCAGTGCTCAAAGGCCTCAGGCAGAGACGGGCCACGTGAGTGAACTGGCGGTGACGGTTTTACTCTTGCAGCAGGCTTCTGTGCGAGTGGCTGAGCCTGCAAAACCCATTCAGGGGCCTGAGCAGTCCTGGAGTCTGGGGACTAATCTCAGTCAAGCTGCCTTTGTCATTCCTCCAGTTTTAAGGTGTTTTTGCCCTCAGCTTTTCCAGTGAGTTGTATGCAACAGAGAGAGGCGTGCTTTGGATTCTGCTATGGTCCTCACATGTTGTTGTTGTTGTTGTTCAGTCGCTAAGTCGTGTCCGACTCTTCGCGACCCCCTGGACCACAGCACGCCAGGCCGCCTCCACTAGCTTCCGGAGTTCGCCCAATTTCATGTTCATTGCTTTGGTGACACTATCTCACCATCTCATCCTCTGCTGCCCCCTTCTCCTTTGGCCTTCAATCTTTCCCAGCAAGAGGGTCTTTTCTAAAGAGTCCTCTCTTCTCATGAGGTGGCCAAAGTCTTTGAGCTTCAGCTTCGGGATTTGTCCTTCCAGGGAGAAACAAGGCTTGTCTTCCTGGAGGATTGACCGATTGGATCTCCTTGCAGTCCAGGGGACTCTCAAGAGTCTTCTCCAACACGGTCTTCACATAGCCAACGGCAACTACCACTCTCCTTCTCCCCTGAAAGCGCTGCCATCGCCACCCAACATGGCTCTGACGGCGAGTGAGAAGGGCTGTTTGCATGGCATGGTGCAAGTGCCTGCAGTACCCAGTGGGCCACCCCCCTGGAGTGACACGACTGCCTCAAGCGACCCGTGACCTCGGCAGTGTCATTGCATAGACTTCATGCGCATGGACTTAGACTGCAAGGCTAGCCTGGCATTGTGCTGGCGCAGCACTCTTGCACCGGACCGGCGCTGTCGCAAACATGCCGTAAGGTGCGCCTGCGCTGCAGTTTCAAGCAGCAGCACCAGCTCCCGGGTGCCACCGTGCCCTTCAGTTGCGCCAGTCAAGTGCTGGCTTAGCCCTGCACTAGCTAGCAGGGCTGTGCCACAGGCAGGCCAGAGGTGGGCGGGAGGCACAACGGGGCAGTGCCATGGGCAGAGATGGAACCCAGCCCTTGGGCCATATGCAACCCCCTGTCACCGGGTTGGGCAGCCTGAGTTTGGGCCTCTCCTGGCCACGTGGACTTGCGCCTGCTCTTTTGCGGGCGCAGATCTGAGCAGCCCCATAGGGCTGGCTGGGGCTTACCCTGGGGCAAGGGGAAAATATTTCCGGGCTGTACTGCTACTTCCTCCTAGGGTGCAAACCTAACCAACCAGCACGAGGGGAAGGGCAAAGCTCCAAAGTAAGGGAGCAAACATTCCCCTTCCTTGAGGAGGCCTCTGTGGCTATGATCCCACTGCAGGATGGAGCCCCTGCCCCGTTGGCACAGCTATGCCAGTGCTGGGAAGGTGGTTCAGACTGTGCCTCTAACGTTGTTAGGATGCAGCGCAGGAGAGGTGAGGACTGGCCCTTAGCTTTTCCCCTTAGGTTTTCCCCTTGAAAACAGGAACCCTTCCCGGGATTGCCATAAGGGGCTGCTGCCAGGGGTGGACCTAGTCAAAATGGTACCTGGGGCACCCAAAAGAAGTGCGCCCCGATGGGAGCCCAGGTCTAACCACCAGAAGGAGCCCAGGTCTGCCCATTGGGACTAGCCTCGAGGGAGCCTCAAGGGAGCCCAGGTCTACCCATTAGAAATGGCTTCGGGTAGACCTGGGCTCCCCTCAAGGGAGCCCAGGTCTACTTGTGGCTGGTCCCAATCAGTAGATCTGGGCTCCGGAGCCCAGGTCTACCCATGCAATGTTGCGGGGGCCACTGGCGCCCCCCTAGACGGCCCCAAGATGGCGCCCAGGGCTCGTGCCCCCCTGCCCCCCTAGATCCACCACTGGCTGCTGCTACCTACCCAACGTGGCCGAGGTGAGGAGGTCAGGAGCCCAGAGTCCACCTTTTGCAGGCGAAAGGCCCAGGTTTGGTCCCTGCTGGGAAGGGCCCCTGCCCAAGAAGTGGAATTGGGGAGGCAGAGCTGTAACCGGGGTGGAGCGTTATGGGCCTCTGCCCTGGGTGCTCCGCCAAGAGGGGGCACAAGGCTGCCTCCAGACCCCCCACCCTCATTAAGGAGGAGGTGCCCCCTGCAGCCTCTCCCCACGCCATGTTCCGTCTCCGCTGGAAGCAGCTGGAAGAGAAGCAATGGAGCGTGTGAAGTGCAAAGCAGCCACGGCGCCCACCTCCTTCTCCAGTGAGAGCACAGAAGAGGCTGCCTTTGTGCCGCTCGCGGCTGGAGGACGGGGCTGGCCGCTCGGGGTGTCCAGCCGTCATCACTGCCAAGGAAGACGCGGCCCACCAAAACGGAGGACGTCCAAGGAATAGGTAAGACGTTCCGACATGAAAGCTGAACACGTCGCAGCATCAATACTATTCGGTGCTGGCCTAACTCCAGGTTCGGGTTGCGCCCTTGTCCGACATGCTCACGGAGGTCCAATGATTGATGTCTTTTATTTTTAGGACCAACCTGAAAATTCACATATCAGAACTTCTGGCATGGAATTGGGGGGTGGGGGAGTTGTAGACCTTTATGTTGCCACTGCAGGTACTGACCACTGATTTGGGCGTCGTATGAAAGCTGGAATGTTCCAAAATCCAGACATTTTTGTCCAAGACTTTTTCTTAACTTTCTGTAGTGTGAACACTAGAAGGTCTTGTGCTCATTCCCACGTACAGGCTGTAGGTTCTATTCTGTGCTCTGTGGTGTGTGCCATGGCTGAACAATGTCCAAGAGGCCAGCAGACACCCAAGTGGGTAACAGTGAAAAGAGCAACAGGACGCATTTCTCAGTATATTTATGCCATTATTCCAAAATCCAAAATCCAGACGCTTTCCTGTCCCAGTCAGTCCAGATAAGGGATACTCAACCTATCGCTGGCTTGCTGGCAGCTGCCGTTTCAGTTCCCAGAAGCCCTCTGGGCCATGTCACCAAGTACAGTCGTTCCCAAGAGACTTCTGGGAAACAAAAATGGCAGCCAGCACCTGCCAAGAGCAGCGTTGTTGCTGCTACATAGCATCATTCGCAGAGGTTTCTGGGAAATAAAAATGGAAGTCACCAAGTGCCCAGAGAAATGCTGCTGTCACCTGCCACTGAAACCCCCATAGCTTTCCCCCATTTTGTACCCCCTCAAAAACTGTCAAAGTGGATCTGCCATTTCATCACCTGCAAATGCAGCAGCAAAAGAGGGCAGGTGAGGTGGGGAATTTCAGGATAGCCCTAATTCTACGTGCTCTTGACTTTCTGCTAAGCCACTTTGGGTGTCGAAGCAGAGTCAACGAAACAAACAAACCACCAAAACAAAGCAGGGAGAAGGAACATGGGGAAAAGACTTACAGCCATTTGATGCCATTGCAGGTCCCATTCTGTAAGATGAACGCCAGGAAAAAGGCTACCAAAAATTGTCGCCTCATCTCTGTTTTGTTTTGTTTTCCACCAGCTCTTTTGAGGAAAAAGAAAAATCCTTTTTAAAAAAATCCTCCGTTTTCTGAAATTTCCTCCAGGAGCTTCACAACCACCTGAAATCAGAGAAGGGAAACACAAGAAGGGTGAGCCCCAAAGTATTCCACATCCATACGAAAGGGAAATCTCATCTCCCAAACAGCAAAGCGGGGGTTTACGAATCACGAATGCAATTCTGGCTCCCCCACCCTGCATCCCCTGTTCGATAGAATCTTTATAGTCCGAGAGACAGACAAGCCGTATGGCTTGAATTATAGCGCTCTGCTCAAGTCTGCCTGCATGTTTCTGGTTAACTCGGCATATGGGGAGAAAGCATTTTTGAGCCGGGCTTTGTTTTCTTCCCTTGAAGAACAGATTTATATGTGGCTGAGAAGGGAGGGGCACTGAATCCCAGCCCTCCCTCAAGGTTTTAAGCCTGATCCTTTTCAATCACCAATATAGTAAAAGTGGAGTGGGAGAAAAGGGGGCTTTCCGAGGGGACCCATTGCAGGACCAGATGTCAGAGGATGAAGATGCCCCTTCTCTGCAGATGCGGGGGGGGGGGGCCCAGAGTGCCTCGAGCAGCCCTTTGCCTCCCTGCCTTCCTTCGCACCTCATTAGCCAGGCTTCACACTTCTCCCACATCCCCAACACCTGGACCCCAAGGAAGGATCAAGCTGGGAATAAACACTCACAGCCGGCAGTACCTCCAGGGGCTCCTCCACAGGAGGGCTGAGAACATAAAGAAACCCAGGATCCTTCCTAGTTGTGACTGAGACAGACAAGACAGCAGCAGCTCTGCAGTAACCAGCTCTTCCTGACAAGCCTAGAATTTGGCCCCAGCTGCACAATCCAGCATCCTTGGGACCAATTCACAAATTATCCCATCTAAGAGTAGAGGGTCCATCAGGAAACAGGATGTGCAAATTAAACAAACATGTTTGAACATGGTCAGACAGAGAGGATTGGCTGCAACATGCAGGTTTGCAAGCCTGGGTTTGCTGTCCTGTAATATGTGGAAGTGCCTCCAAAGCAAAGCGTTCTTTGAAACAATGCAAGTTTCTAGCCCTTATGGTTAATAGACAGATACTGATGATAATGCCTACCTAGTACATCGTTTTGATTGGATTTTTCTATATGAGTAAAACAGTTCTTATAACAGCCCTCTAATGGCAGAAAGTGAGGAAGACCTAAAGAACCTTCTGATGAGGGTGAAAGAGGAAAGTGCCAAAATTGGCTTGAAGCTCAACATTTTAAAAAAACTAAGATCATGGCAACCCCTCCCATCACTTCCCGGCAAATAGAAGGGGAAGAAATGGAAGCAGTGTCAGACTTTATTTTCCTGGGCTCCAAGATCACCGCAGATGGTGACTGCAGCCATGAAATTAAAAGACGTTTACTTCTTGGGAGGAAAGTTATGGCGAACCTAGACAACTTAATCAAAAGCTGAGATATCACCCTGCCAATAAAGATTCGCAGAGTCAAAGCTATGGTTTTCCCAGCAGTAATGTATGGCTGTGAGAGCTGGACCATAAGGAAGGCGGAGCGCCGAAGAATAGATGCTTTCGAATTATGGTGTTGGAGAAGACTCTTAAGAGTCTCCTGGACTGCAAGGAGATCCAATCGGTCAATCCTACAGGAAGTCAGGCCTGATTGCTCCCTGGAAGGGCAGATAGTGAAGCTGAAGCTCAAAGACTGGCCACCTGATAAGAAGAGAAGACTCTTGAGAAAAGACCCTCATGCTGGGAAAGATTGAAGGCAAAAGGAGAAGGGGGCGGCAGAGGATGAGATGGTTAGATAGTGTCACCGAAGCAATGAACATAAAATTGGGTGAACTCTGGAAGCTAGTGGAGGACAGGGAGGCCTGGAGAGCTGTGGTCCATGGGGTTGCGAAGAGATGGACACGACTTAGCGATTGAACAAATAGTTGAGGGCTCTATCCTAACCAACGTTCCAGCACTGGGATAAAGGCAATGCAGCTCTGATGTAAGGGAACAAGCATTCCCTTACCTTGAGGAGGCCTCCATGACTCCTACTCCACTGCAGAATGCAGCACATACCCCACTGGCACAGCTACGTTAGTGCTGGAATGTTGGTTGGATTACACCCTGAGTGATGTTATTGCCGGCCACGTACAGATAATGGGAACTCAGAATGCTGGCTGCAAGGGAGTTGCAACAGGATGCAGGCATCTTGTAGTCTTGTGTGCTTCCTGAGCGGGCCACTGTGAGATACAGGAAGTTGGACTAGATGGGCCTTTGGCCTGATCCAGCAGGGCTCTTCTTATGCTCTTATGAAATGCAATATTTTATTTGCGAAATGGCTGTCTTGATGTTAAAGTTGGAGAGAAAAGAAAATGCAACGTGGCTAAGAGACGCCAATAAAAACTGCATTCAGAATTTAAGAAACAAACAAAAGCAAGCCACACTGCAGCAGCCAGAAATAGCAGCAATCCCAGCAATTAAACTGAATGAAACAACCACACTGTACTCTATGTGGGATGCCCATGAAATGCATTTGGTGCAAAATAGATACCAGCCCTCCAGGACTGGTCTGGTGTCGCCAGGAATCCGCATCTATCTCCAGATTACAACTGCAGGCAATCCTGGATATTTTAATAGGAATTCCCTGGTTTAATTACAGCACGTCATGGGGTTTATTTTCCCCTATACTAGGAATAGTTGCAGTCAGAGTTGCCAAGCTTGGTGCAAAATGTGGTCACCAGCTTGTTAACTGGGGCTACTAAGTCAAATCAGATTCCTCCCACTTTGCATGAAATGCATTGGCTGCCCCACCTTGATTCCGGGCTCAATGGGCACTCCAATCCCCACCTGCGCTGGAATAGGCAGGCAGGCTCACCTGCACTGCTTCCTAACCAGCGATGGGATCTGCAAATTGAGAAGGGGAACGCTGGGCGGGACTTACGCGGGACTTCCACGTGATTGGCTGCCCGTCCGCAGCGTTCCACAGCTGCCCTGGCCTCGGGGGGCTGCCCCCGGTTGGCACGCCCCACCACTGCTCGCCCAGGCGCCCAGCGTGCCCCCACCCGTCCTCCGCGGAGAGCAGGAGCCCCCCCCCCGAGGCCAGGGCAGATGCGGAACGCTGCGGATGGGCTGCCAATCATGTGTAAGTCCCGCCTAAGTCCTGCCCAGCATTCCCCTTCTCAATTTGCAGATCCCATTGCTGTTCCTAACCATGTTGGGAGGTGGCAGCAGCTCAGTGCAGAGCAAGGGGATATTTTCCCCTAGCCCCGGGGTAAGCCCCAGCCCGCCCTATGAGGCTGCTCTGATCTGCGCCAGCAAAATAGCAGGTGCACACCTGTGCGGCTAGGAGTGGCCTGAATTGGGGCCGCCCAGCCCAAGGGCTGTGTCCTGTCTCAGCACACCCCCTCCACCCACGGGGTCGTCCTGTTACACCCTCTGCCTGCCCCCTTCCTCCGTCCTGCGTATGGGGCGGGCGACTTCCAAGCAATGGGAGAGAAGAGGGAAGGTCAGGCTAGGGCCAGTGTGACTGACAGCTCTGAGCTGTCAAAGAGGGGCAACCAGTAGTGTCATCTTACCGGTATGCTGGGCGGGCCATCCGGGTGATTGGCAGCGTGCTCGCTGCATTCCGTTGCGTAACGGCGAAAGCCCACCTGCCACAGCATTACGCAACGGAACGCAGCGAGCGCGCTGCCGATCACCCGGATGACCCGCCCAGCATACCGGTAAGATGACACTACTGGGGGCAACGCAGCTGAATGACGGCTGCTCAGGGGCGCGTCCTTCCTCCTCCAATCAATGTGGTTGAAAACGAGAAGCAAAGAAAGTGAGAAAACAGATTGGTGCAGTGTCTTGTGTGAGCTGGCTCTCAGAATGAATGCTTCTAGGAGCTTTCAACGCCCGTTTAGGGCCCAACCCTATCCAACCTTTTAGCACCGATGCAGCTGCAATCGCTCCCTTACTTTGAGGAGGCCTCCATGACTCTCCCTCCATTGCAGGATGCAGCCCATGCCCCTTGGGCATCTCTGCACCAGCGCTGGAGACCTGGATAGGATTTGGCCCTAAACCAACAAATGACTCCCCATTCCATTGTTCCGAGGCGAGTTTATCCACTTCTCCCCATCTAACGTACTTTGTGTCTTTTGGAAGAGAGTCACCATAGCAGAGGCAGATCTACAGGGAGGGCAAAGCTCTAATTTTTGCAAGGAGTCTTACCCTGTCATGTAAATCCCTCCTCTCCCTTGCTGCTGTAGCCAGTAAACAACGCCAAGATGTTGCTTTTCCCTGTGAGGATTGGCTAAAACTGTGCAGGAGAGGAGTGATTTCCACTGCAAGGTAAGGCTTCTTGCAAAACGTAGAGCTTTGCCCTCCCTTAGATCTGCCTCCGCACCATAGCTATATTTTTTCCTGATCAGTTTGTTCCTAGGACCAACTGGAAGTTCCTTATTTATTTTGTGATTTCGTTCAGGGCACTTTCTTAAGATCAGTTCTGCATTTCCTGCCAATTCAAGCTTCTCTTTTTATGGCCAATTCCTGAATCCAGCACCTTTTTGACACTTACGGCCCACTCCTGTCCAATATGCTAATTCCCATGCAACTATGCCCAAAGGAGCACATGCTTAATCCAGTCTAGGAGGCCGCCTCAAAGTAATGGAACGTTTGTTCTCTCACCTCGGAGCTGCATCGGTGCTGGAAAGTTAGATAGGATGTGGTCCATCCTACATTAGAGCCATCTCTACATTAGTTCTCATTAGCTCACTTTGGCCACAAACATATAAGCCAAGACCAGCAGAAACCTTTTAAAATTATCACATTCAGTTGTCCCTAAAATGAAAAGCACGGCACCTATTTGGAAGAAATTTAGCTGGTATGGAGAGCTTAATATTCCAAAATATTAAAAGCACTTGGACAGAATTTGGTCTACTGAAATCAATGGAAAGTGATTAAAAAATGAATCAAAACTGGAATGAAACAGCCATCTGAATTGGCCACAAAGTGAAGCGTAGAGTTGAACTGAGCCAATGACACAAATTGGTTGACCAAACTAATCAACAAAGTAATTAAGAGTGCAATCCTAACCTGGAGTTAGGCCGGCACAGTTAGGCCAGCAAAGTTTGTCCAGCACAAGGCCACCATAAAGTATGTTTGGACCACTCTCGGAGCCAGTGAGGCCAGCACATAGACGTGCGCCATCCTGCCTGACTCAGAGAGTGGTCCAAACACACTTTATACTGGCCCTTGTGCCAGCCAAACTTTGCTGGCCTAACTCCAGGTTAGGATTGTGCCCTCAGAAAGGTATGAGACCAGCACAGACACACCAGTGGTTGGATGAAGTATAAAATATCTGTGAATATGCAGATTGGGTCATAGCTAGCGGTGGTTTTTGTGATATTTTTTCCCAAAATGTCTTGATTCAAATAGCAAATTGTGGTATTACCTGTTTTTCTTTTACATTCTCATTCCAAGTTCTTGTTTTTATTAATTTTAAATGCTTTGATGATACAGGTGATACAGTGTCAGTAGATGCAGCCACAAGTGTTATTTCTAATTGGAAAAGTCATCTATTTTAGTGTTTTAGTGTTAAACAGGTGGTGTTTTGTGTTTTTATTCAAACAGTTTAACCGCCAAAAGGCAGTTTTCAACAACAAAACACCCCTAATCATAGCTCCCTGGGAGCGTTCACATTGTTTGTAGAATGGCTAATCTCTGGCAAAAGGACCTCAGAGAGATCCCTCACTGTACTTTTTTACCCAGCGGGTAGTTAATCTGTGGAACTCTTTGCCACAGGAGGTGGTGATGGGATCTGGCCTAGATACCTTTAAGAGGGGATTGGACTGATTTCTGGAAGAAAAGTCCATCGTAGGCTATAGGCCATGATGGATTGTGCAACCTCCTTACATTAGTAGTAGGCTACTTCAGAGTACCGGGTGCAAGGGAGTGGCAACAGGATGCAAGCATCTTCTTGTCTCATGCCTCCCTGGGGCACCTGGTGGGCCTCTGTGAGATACAGGAAGCTGGACTAGGTGGGCCTTCGGCCTGATCCAGCGGGGCTCTTCTTATGTTCTTATGTAATCCTTCAGGCAGAGGTTCGACAGGCACCTGCTGGAGATGCTCTAGGAGGATTTCCTGCTACAGGCAGGGGGTTGGGCTAGATGACCTTGTAGATCCCTTCCAACTCTGTGATTCTGTGAGCAGGGTGACCTTGGGCCAGTCATTCTTAATCAGCATGTCCTACGTCACTGGGTGGTTGTGAATATAACTGGAGGAAGGAAGGTAATAACAGGCAACAGGGTAATAATTACTGTATGTAATACCTACTCTGCATCTTAATTAGCCCTTTGGATCTTAGTCTATGGGAACTCAGAAGTGAGTGCCCTGCCTCTTCCATGAAACTGAGTAAGGCTGCAATCCTGGGCACAGGTACTTGAAGGTAAATCCCACCGAACTAGGCCAGCTCTCCTTGTGAGTGACCACACGCAAGATCAGATGGCCAGACCCGTCCGGGCCCGCGGTTCAGGCTGCAACCCAAAGCAGACATTTACGGGACAGGGAAAGAAACGGGGGTAGCTACTGCTGAATAAACATGTGGACTGGCTGCACTGCCAATCTAAAACCGAAGCATGACTCCTTTGAAGTGAATCTCACTGAAATCAGCAGGGCTGCAGCGTTGCGTAAACTTGGGTTAGGATCAGCTTGTAAACGGCTGAAATTAAGGCCAGACCCTGCTGCTTCTGAAATCGACGCTGTTCCGTGTCCCCTCCCCCCCAACCAGGCTTTCGATACACTCCGTGATGGCAACTGAATTGTCGCCCTCTCCCACACCCCTGCCCACCACACACACCCTTTTTGTGTGCGTGTTTTTAAACGAGCATGTTTGAAGCATTCCGGCAGGTTGGGAGTCTGGAAGGGATCGCGCTGGAAGAATGCCTTGGAGGGGAAAGTTACACTTGGAAACGGTTCGATGAGCGGCTGCTCCTTGGTGGCATATTTGCTGTGCTCTGGTGTGTACATTAAAGTTTTCATCCCGAGTGTCCCTCTGGTCTAAGAATCCAGTCTCTGAAACGCCATTCCTGGAAAGGTGCCATTATAAAGAGCAGACTTGTTTTGGCAGTCTCTTGCCGGACTTTTTTCTGCCTTTTTTTTTTTAAAACCCCATCATTACAAGTAGTAGAGATAAGTCCAGCCCATTGTTGGCCGTTTCATCCAACCTCCTGTTTTTTCAGCTGGGGTATTGCAGCTCATGTTATCATTTCTCTGAAGAAGGCCACTTCAAAAATCTCCCCTTTAATCCTCAACAATCATTGCAATGTCTCGAGATGGGCAACATTCAACACCCCTTTTCTCATCCATTTGTGGCATTTTGGCTTCGTAACACAGGCTACTAGGTTGTTTCTTTTTCTTAATATACTTATATTGTTAAGGGCAGAATCCTAACCTGGAGTTAGGCCAGCATAGTTAGGCCAGCAAAGTGTGTTTGGGCCACTCTCGGAGTCAGGGAGGACGGTGCACGTCTCTGACTCAGAGAGTGGTCCAAACGCACTTTACGGTGGCCCCTATACCGGCCAAACTTTGCAGGTCTAGCTGTGCCGGCCTAACTCCAGGTTAGGCTCGCGCCCAAAATGTCAGAAGTGAAGTTTGAAAGGCGCGAAATCCATAAAAAAAGTCATGACCCAGGGAAATGATTGTTGTTGTTCAGTCGCTAAGTCGTGTCCGACTCTTCGCGACCCCATGGACCACAGCATGCCAGGCCTCCCTGTCCTCCACTAGCTTCCGGAGTTCACCCAATTTCATGTTCATCACTTCGGTGACACTGTCTCACCCTCTGTCACCCCTTCTCCTTTTGCCTTCCATCTTTCCGAGCATGAGGGTCTTTTCTCAAGAGTCCTCTCTTCTTATGAGGTGGCCAAAGTACTTGAGCTTCAGCTTCAGGATTTGTCCTTCCAAGGAACAATCAGGCTTGACTTCCTGGAGGAATGACCGATTGGATCTCCTTGCAGTCCAGGGGACTCTCAAGAGTCTTCTCCAACACCATAATTCGAAAGCATCTATTCTTCGCCGCTCTGCCTTTCTTATGGTCCAGCTCTCACAGCCATACATTGCTACTGGGAAATGATATCACTGCCTTTAAAAAAAATGGAATCAGCTCATACTTCTCTTCAAAATCACCTTCATTATTAGCAGTCTGATGCCGAGCTAATTAATGGATGGTGCAATTTAAGCTGCCTGGCCCCAGCCAATGCTTCGATACAAAGATGTTTCCATTTAATTCCGACGGCCCACAGTGCACGGATGACCTCACCAACATAAATCTCCAATTAAAATGTATGGAATGCTTTGTTTTGCACACTTGGGCGTCACCCTAAATTCACAGAATGCTACTGATAAGTGCACCAAGGCTTTCTACTCCATGTGCACAATGAAATTCCTTCCAGAACTGGGATTTTGGGGGACGACACTTCAGCCGGGGAAGAAATGTTGTGTTTCAACGGCACCGGGTATTTTGCATTCTCCAAGATCACAAGGGGTTAAAGCGTGCAGCTCCAAGGGGAATTTCCAAAGAGGAGAAGGGGAAAGGGGTCCAGTCATCAGATGTGTTGTTTACAAAGGTGAAAAGCCAGGACAGAGGTCAAGCCAGGAACAAGTGGCTTGTTATCTCCTACTCCTAATTGGGGTCTGCTTGCCTTCTGCTGGCTTGGAGTGTGACACCTTCATTCTTTGGGCTCCCAATGGCTGAGACGGTACCATAAGGAGACGAGTCAAATTCTTGGAGGAGGGGTCCGTTCCTGGGCCCGGTCACTTGACAGCACCTCCATCCATCCCTGCCCAGAGACAAGACGTCTTGGAACACCAGTTGACGGGAAGCCAGATCCGGGAAGGGCTGGTGGCCAAACTGTCTTATCTGCGGGCTGCTCAGAGGCATCTGGTTGACCCCTGTGGAAGACTGGCCTGGATCAACACTCGCTCTGACCCAGCAGCCCTTAAGGCAGCCCAATCCTCTCTCCCACCAGCCTGCGCGATGCAGCGGTGCCCTGGGCAAATGTCCAGATGGCAAATAAATAGAGGTGAATAAAAATGCATTTTGGAGTGCAATCCTACGCTGGGCTGGAACAGCCCAAGCCAGCAGCTTAGGACCATGCAGGAAACTCCAGAGGGCAAGGGGACGTTCATGCCCTTGCCGCGGGGCAGGTGCCAGCCACGCTTATGGGCTACTCTGATCTGCACCCACTATACAGCGGGGGCAGATCCAAGCAGTGGTGTCATCTAAATAATTTAAGAACAGGTACTCACTTTTGATTGGCACGTGTCGGGACCCGCCCACCGGAAGTGACGTCATAAGCCGGAAGTGAGGCCGTGGCAGGAAGGGACATGAAAAAAGCCCTTTTTGAGGCCTCAAGCGATTTTAAACTGACCCAACAGTTGCAACAGTATTCCACAGCACCCCCAGAACATGTGAAGGAGGCCTGGCATCATGTTAAAACCCCAGAGCAACTCATTTTTCAGTGGCAAGGAAAGGAAAGGCTCCGCTCGCTGCCTGCCTGCCTGCCTGCCTGGCTCTGAGAACATGCAGGCAACTCAAACATGCAGGAAATTCAAACGTTGCAGGGGGCGGAGTCGATGCGTGGGCGGGCGAATGGGCGGGGCCAGCTGTAATCCTAGAAACCGGCACTCGCGTACCCCCGCATACCCCCTGCATGACATCACTGGTCCAAGCTCCCAACGCAGCCTGAATCGGAGCCGCGCAGGCCAGGGACCGGGGTTTGGATCCTCCCCAACAACTGCGTCCAAGCTCCGCCCTCACCCCTTCCCCGCCCAGAACCGCCCCTGCACCGGCCAAACCCGGCTGGTGCAGGAGCGGCATGCCCCCGGCTCCTGCCGATGCTGCGGGGCCCACACTGCCCCCTGCGTCAGCCCCACAACGGCAGAGTGGAAGCGCAGGGCCGATGCAAGCGGCTTGCGCCAGCCCCAGGACGTGCTGGGCTTGCACCCTACGTTACCTCCCACTAAGCCGGCTATGCGTCGCCACAGACCTACGCCAGCGCTTTAGTCGGTGGAACGCCGAGGAGCCTCAGGGGGTGTGCTGAGCTGGGAAAAGCGAGGCAGGAACGGTGCAGGAGAGATTCTCTCCCTCCTTTCTCTGGAGGCTGCAGCCTCCCCCGCTCACGGTAGGGGAGCGAATGCTCCCTTGCCGGGGGGGGGCGGCTCCAGCCTCTCCTAAGCAGCGCCGGATATGGCGCTGGTCCATCGGCCTCTCCAGTCCGGCCCTGCTTTGGACCGCGCCCTTAGTCTGTGTCACCAGATATGGAGATGGCCACCAGCTTGGCCCGCTTTAGGATTGGAGCAATTCATGGAGAAAACAAAGGCCTCTCCATGGCTCCGAGTCTGAACGGCTGTGCTATTCTCTGCCTAGAAGCAGACACTCGGCAGGAGTGTCCTCTGAGCACCAGTTGCTCAGAAGCAACGGTGGGAGCAAAATGTGGCTTTTGCTCCTGCCGGGGGGCTTCTCGGAGACAGCCGGCAAGCCAGTGTGGGATGCAGGATGCTGAACTTTGCCGTGATCCAGTCAGGCTTTTCTTACGTTCTAATCCAGCCCACAGAAAGCAGCCTTGGGAACCTTGGACACTGGGAGAATTTTGTGTTTAGAAACACTCTCGAGCCTCGTGGCAGCGTGTTGGACTAGCAGCCAGTTGATACAAAGAGCAAAAATCAAACGGCAAAGCTTTTCCTAAACTGTACCATTGAGGATGCAGGTGCAGGGGAGCTACATGTTCAAAATGCCCCCCCATGCACACACACACTCAAAATCACTCCCTATAAACCGAAAAACTCTGTGTCAGAGACCATTTTACTGAACTTGACATGCTATTTTTCTGTGTGTCTGGACATTTTTCTCCATTGGGCAGCCGTCAGAAACATGCAGCGCTCTTATCTGCATCCTGAAATGGTACAGTCCAGGAAAAGTGTTTTGCATGCAAGGTCCTTGGTTCGACCCCCAGCCTCTCCAACTAAGAGGGTTACGTAGCAAGTGATGGGAAAGGGTGCGCCCCAAAACAGCCCAGAAGGAAGCAGCTTCATATTCTTATCAGGACCCCCTAAGAAATTTTCTAGTCCAGGGGCAAGAATGGTCACTTTGCCAGATAGTCTGAACAGTTCAAAAACAGCAAGGACGCAATCCTAACCAATTTTCCAGCACCGGCATAAGGGCAATGCAGCTCCAAGGTAAGGGAACAAATATTCTTTTACCTTGAGGAGGCCGCTGGTACTGCCCACCCACCCACCCCATCCACTGCAGGATTTAGATGCAGCGCATGCCCATTGGCACAGCTATGTCAGTTCTGGAAAGTTGGTTAGGATTGCACCCTAAAGGTTGACCAGAAGACGCAATGAAGGCTCAGGATTCTGCTCCACTGCCAGCACTAAGGTCTAGTGCTGGACGATCTCAGAGTGGGAACCCACTTGGGAACGATACATGAGCTGCTCTGCATTCCTCAGCAGAAATAAGAAGAGCCCTGAAGTCGCCTACTACTATAAGAACATAAGAAGGCCCAAAGGCCCATCTAGTCCAGCTTCCTGTATCTCACAAATGCAAAGGTTTGTGCAATAAACATCACAAAGATTTTCTGTGGCTGTCAGCAGGGTGTTGCATGCAAAACGCACGGAACAACGTAACGCGGCAGTGTGGAACGTAACGTATGCTTGGGCCATCCTCAGAGAGGTCAGTACAGAGATGTGCACCGTCCTCCCTGACTCCATGAGTGGCCCAAACATACTTTACGGGCAGAGGCGGATCTAAGGGGGGGCAAATCTGTAAGTTTTGCAAGAAGCCTTACCTTGCAGTGGAAATCCCTCCTCTCCTGCACTGTTTTAGCCAATCCTCACAGGGAACAGCAACATCTTGGCGTTGCTTGCTGGCTACAGCAGCAAGGGAGAGGAGGGATTTACATGACAGGGTAAGGCTTCTTGCAACACTTACAGATTTGCCCCCCCCCAGATCCGCCTCTGTTTACGGGGTCCCTTGTGCCGGGCAAACTTTGCCGGCCTAACTGTACCGGCCTCACTCGAGGTTAAAATTACGCCCAGATTTGTATCCAAAATTCAGCTCATACAAGCTGAGTATGCAGACTGCTTGGGATGGGAAGGTGAATGGATTTCGGAATAATTGCATACGTATTATGAGAAATGCTCTTTTCACCATTACCCGTTTGTGTATCTACCGGCCTCTTTGACACTGTCAACAAGGTCTGCCAAGGTACACACCGCAGAGCAGACAATAGAACTGACAGCCTGTATGTAGGAATGTTCCCACTACAGCAAGTTTTTTTAAAAAAAGTCCTGAACAAAAATGCCTGGATTTCAGAACAGTCTGGGCTTCAGATGTCCGGATAAGG
>JAJKFI010035921.1:34463-46730 GCA_029204185.1 Lerista edwardsae
AGAGAGAGAGAGAGAGAGAGAGAGAGAGAGAGAGAGAGAGAGAGATTGGACATTTATTTATGTGTTACATTTATTCTATAATCAAAGTACTTTGCGGTTCAGAAAAATAGCTCAAAATCTAAGCCCTAATTTTATCCTATAGATCAGGGATGGCCAAACTTACTTAACATCAAGAGTCACATACAATAGACTTCAGATGTTTGAGAACTGCAAGAGAGATGTTTGAGAGCCACAATGTTTAAGAAGCATTTAAATTCTTAAATATACTTACCATGAACATTAAACTGGCGTTTTATTCCCTTGGCCTGATCCAGACCGCTCCGATCTGCGCTGCAGGCCTGGCAGTTATGGCATTCTGCACCACCCTTAACAGACAGAACATTGACTGCTCCTCACGTCAAATGGGCTGCTGTTCAATCAAGTGAGTTCACACCTTTGTCAAGGGCTGGTTCTCACACGCAGGTGCATCATATGCCTTCTCTACACTTGATGACTGACAGTCATCGAAGCTTATCGAAGGATAAGCTGACTCCACCGCACTTGGGGTGGTGCAGAACCAAATGTTCCTTGCCAACTTTGCCACTGTATTTCTTGGCTGCTGTGACAATCGAAGGTGGGCGCACAAACAGGGGCCAGATATAAGGTCAACTAGCAGTGCTGCTGATCCTACCTCCAGTTGCGGGCAGGTGCCAAGTTTTTCCACAGATGTGGCATCATCAGGAAGTCAAACCCAAGGGCGGAAGTGCTTCCTGCTCTCAATTTGCACATTGGTGTGCAGCCATGGAGGTATTATACACTGGAGAAGGCATGATGTCATTTTCTTGAAGCCATGGGTATAACAATATGGCTGACTCAGATCATTGCCGTGAAGGAGGAGGATTGCTGCGAATTCACGAATAAAAATCTCCCTGCACGCGTGTAAAAGTTAATTTCAACCTTTTTAATCATGCCTGCGTGTTCTGCATATGGGTGTGCGAATCGCTGTACGAAAAATGGGATTTAATTTCCACGGAAAGATTCATGTATTCACATTACATTGGTTCAGTAAAACTACCGTTCAGTGAGTGCATTATTTTTAAAGCTGTGTAATTTCTTGTTGTTCCTAGCAGTCTTATTCACCATTTTCTGACACCCACTGTTAATCGTCTAGAAGGAAAAAAATATATATTTCCCCCCTCCTTTTTTCCCCCTTCCCGTTTATGAAGAGATTTTAATGTAATTTTCCTACTGTAATTTTTTTAATACTTATGAAATTCTGAACATTAACAGAAATTTTTTTAATGGGGCATGGACGTTTTATTTCTGCTTGTGTAGATTTCAAAAAATAAGTCTGTCAAAACAGTGCAATCCGAGTTAAAATAGAAAGCAAGTAGCATTTCGTCAGGTATGTTCAGTAATAAAATTATGAGGAATTTCACCTTGTAATTGCATATTAAATCATAATAAGGTTACCAATAATGTTTCTACACGATCACATGTTTTTATTTTTGTAAGTTTTTATTTTTATTCAGTCCTAAACAGTACGAGAAAAGCAATCTGAAATGCCTGGAATCAGCATTGTTTTGAGTACGCCAACATGGCTGCTAAGCCTGCCCCCTGGCTTCAATTTGGCAGCATTACTTCTTAAGGCAGGGCCATGGGTTGTGTGCAGCAGAAACTTGGAGCACAGCAGCTGAAAATAGCTGAAAATCTCTTCTGGTTTCTGCGGTTCCAATTTCTAGAGCAACTGTCTCCAGCAGCAAATTGTCCTTCCCTCTTCCTTGGCCGGCTCGAAGGAGGAAGGCAGAGGAAGAGGAGCCCGTGGAAGAAAAGAGACAGACAAGTCATTACTACAGACAGTTGCCCCAGAAACAGAGCTGCAGAACCCGGCAGAGTCTCTCCTGGAACATGTAAATGACCTCACAAGACCAAAAAGAAGACCACAGAGGGTCATAAGAACATAAGAAGAGCCCTGCTGGATCAGGCCAAAGGCCCATCTAGTCCAGCTTCCTGTATCTCACAGCGGCCCACCAGGTGCCCCAGGGAGGCATGAGACACAAGACGCTTGCATCTTGTTGCCACTCCCTTGCACCCAGTACTCTGAAGTAGCCTACTACTAATGTAAGGAGGTTGCACAATTCATCATGACCTATAGCCCACAATGGACTTTTCTTCCAGAAATCTGTCCAAACCCCTCTTAAAGGCATCTAGACCAGATGCCATCACCACCTCATGTGGCAAAGAGTTCCACACCCGCTGGGTAAAAAAGTACTTCATTTTATCTGTTTTAACCCTCCCAACCCTCAGTTTTAGCGGATGCCCCCTGGTTCTGGTGTTTTGAGAGAGGGAAAAGAACATCCCTCTATCGACTCTATCCCTTCCGTGCATAATTTTGTATGTATGTCTCTGTCATGTCCCCCCTCAGGTGCCTTTTTTCTAGGCTGAAGAGCCCCAAATGCTGCAGTCTTTCTTCATAAGGGAGGTGCCCCAGCCCCGTAATCATTTTCGTCATTCTCTTCTGCACCTTTTACATCTCCACTGCAACAACCAGAACTGTGCACAATACTCCAGGTGTGGCCTTACCATCGATTTGTACAATGGCATGATAATATTGGCTGTTTTATTCTCAACCCCTTTTTTAATTACCCCAAGCATGGAATTGGCCTTCTTAATTGCTGCCGCACACTGGGTCGATACTGGGTCAGTGTGCTGTGAGAAGAAAAACGCTAAAAATTACTGCTCTGGAATCTTGGGGTGCAAACAGATGCTGACCAAAGCAGGCGGGATCACGAAACAGACTTCTGGGGGAAAGGGGAGCAGCGGAGTCCTTTGGGGGAATTCCTCTCTCCTGAAAGCCCACTTTTGCATCCCAGCCATTCTGCGAAGGGCTCCTGGTTCCGTGGGTGGGATGAAAGTGTGGCCTGAGCATAATCGCTGTGATGGCCCCGTTCACACACGGAAGACATGAGACTGCAGTCATGGGCAGCCCAGTCCTAAACTGCGCTGGAGCAGGCTGGCTGGCAAGCCGGCACTGTATGCCGTGCAGCTTGGGGGGGGGCACCAGGAGCCTCCCCAGCTCAAGAGCATGTTCGTCCCCTTGCACCAGGGGAGGCTTCAGCCTCCCCTATGGGTTCCTCGGATCTGCACCTGCGAAATCACGGGTGCAGGTCTGAGGAAGCCACACGGCCTAAATCAGGGCCACGTGACCTGGGGATGCGGCCTAATAGCCCCTGCCTGCTGGCCCGCCCACCCCCTGCCCAGAAGCAACCACCCCCACCCAGAGCTGCCCTCCCATCCTCCCAGTGTTGGACTGGGAGCTCTAGTGCAGACTGGGAGTTCTAGCGCAGTCGGTGCTACATCGAGGGCGGGATTGCACCCCAAGTGGTGTGCCTGCAGGTGGGAACCAGGTCAAGGTCTAGATTTAGAGGGCACCAATGGACGTGGTGGCGCAGTGGGTTAAACCGCTGCTGCTGGGCTTTCCGACCGGAAGGTTGGGAGTTCAAGACCGCGCAACGGAGTGAGTTCCCATTGCTTGTCCCAGCTCCTGCCAACCTAGCAGTTCGAAAGCACCTAAATGCGAGTAGATAAATAGGGACCACTTTGGTGGGAAGGTAACGGCGTTCCGTGCGCTACGGCGTAGAGTCATGCCAGCCACATGACCATGGAAGCTTGTCCTCGGACAAGCGGTCAAAACGGTCCTCTACAGTCTTAGAAATTGAGATGAGCACCGCCCCCTACAGTCAGTCACGACCAGTGATGTCATCCAGGCGCGCCAAGAACCAGAACGCCCAGATGATTGGCAGCTCTCCGTCCCAATGGCGAAGCCTGGCCACGCCTCCCTGCGCCCAGAATCGCTCCATTTCGGAGCAAACCGAGTGTAGGGGCGGGCGGGAGAGCACAAAGACGTGCGGCTTCTGCTGCGCAATGGCGCCCTTCGCTGCCAGCCCTTCCGGAGGAAGTGGTACGGCGTACTGGCCCATTTTGCCAGCATGCCATCACTGGTCACAACTAGACCATTCGGTCGTGGAGAAACCTTTACCTTTACTACACAGGGATCATTTCATATTATTTAACAGCTGTGCATGATCCAGTTGGACTCGCTGTACAGCCAGATACGAGCCCACCCCACCCCCCCATCAGCAGATGGCACAGGGAAGTCTGCTTTGGCTGCCCCACTCAACAAGTCACTGCCTGACTGAGAGCTCCTCAGCCAGCTTCTCAACACTTCCAGAGTTTAACGGGCTGATTCTGGTTGATGGCTCAGAACAAGAATTCGGATGAAGCTCATTTGGGTTCATTCTCAGGGGTTTTAATTGTGTCTGGGCTGCTTTTTATTGTGTGCACATTGTAAGTTCCCTTGGCTGGCAATGGCACCAGCTGCATTTATACATCTAAAAAAAATCGGAAGAGGTTAGGAATGGCCCTCCTATCCCAGCAAGAGCTGGGAAGCAAAACTGTTTAGGAGGCGTAATATTCACAAACGATGTGCCGGTGATCACAAAGTCCATGCCCAACCATCGCCTCAAAAAATAGTCTCCTGGGCTGCCGTTTGTGGGCTGCTATGACATCATTGCAACTTTTGCTCAGTTTACAAATAAAAAGTGGCAAGCATTCACACGCACGCACCTCACCACTGCCAGCCCTGGAAATGCAATTCTTGGAATCCAGACGCCTTCGGTCCACCCGGTGCATCCTCCCCAGCTACAGACCTTGCGTGAAGTTATTTCCCACCCCATCCCACTCGGTCTGGGGTGGAACGGGACAACAAGAAGAAAGGTTTTGATGAAGTGATGCACAAGACATGTGGAATCAAATTTTTAAAAAAAGCAAGGCGGAAGCCACAGCAGTTTGCTCAGGACACAATCCTAATCTGGAGTTAGGCCGGCGCAAGGGATTTGGGGTGGCCCAGGAATGTCACAAATGTAGTGGAAACTGCATTTGGACCACGGAGTCAGGGAGGACAGCGCACAGCTGTCTGCCGGTCTCTCTGACTCCGAGAGTGATGCAAACGTGCTTTACGGTGTGTTTGCGACACTCCTGGGCCAGCAGAAGTCCCTTGTGCCGGCCTAACTGCAGGTTAGAATTGCGCCCTCAGAATTCGGTGGCCATTTTGCTGGTATTGCCTCCGCATGCTTGAAGACTTAACAAGGAGCTAACAGGCAAGAGTCGTTTGGAAAAATCCCATCCTGCTGCTTCTTT
Source organism: Lerista edwardsae (assembly GCA_029204185.1). Lineage (NCBI taxonomy): Eukaryota > Metazoa > Chordata > Lepidosauria > Squamata > Scincidae > Lerista > Lerista edwardsae. The sequence continues at coordinate 39,642 of JAJKFI010035921.1, forward strand.
TTTTTAATACTGTAGACGGAGAGATGGAGAGTCGGGCCACAACCAGACATTCCCTGTAAGCAGTGGTGTCATCTAAATGATTTAAGAACAGGTACTCACTTTTGATTGGCACGTGTCGGGACCCGCCCACCGGAAGTGACATCATAAGCCAGAAGTGAGGTCGTGGCAGGAAGGGACATGAAAAAAGCCCTTTTGGAGGCCTCAGACAATTTTAAACTGACCCAACAATTGCAACAGTACTCCACAGCACCCCCAGAACATGTTAAGGAGGACTGGCATCATGTTAAAGTGACCCAACAATTCCAAAACCCCAGAGCAACTCATTTTTCAGTGGCAAGGAAAGGAAAGGCTCCGCTTGCTGCCTGCCTGCCTGCCTGGCTCTGAGAACATGCAGGCAACTCAAACATGCAGGAAATTCAAACGTTGCAGAGGGCGGAGTCGACGAGTGGGCGGGCGAATGGGCGGGGCCAGCTGTAATCCTAGAAACCGGTACTCGCGTACCCCCGCGTACCCCCTGCATGACATCACTGCCTGTAAGACTTTAAGAACCGCTTGCTGGGGCACACCTAGCACAGTGCTCTCTTCTCAGCAGTGGCAAGAGAGAAGCTTCTGGGTGCTGGTAAGCTACCTTGGAGGAGACGGCTGGCCATGCCCTAAGATTTGAATTCTGCAAGGACGTTCTTCAAGGCAGCTTTCCTCACATAGGGACATTTCCTTAAAAGCAGTGGTGTAGCTAAATAGGTGCGGGCGGTTGCAATTGCACTGGGCAACAAAATTTAGGGGGGCAACGAGCTGAGCTTGACACTAGTGCCCAAAATTATGAAAACCTTGGTATGTATGAATAGTAAGGTAAAGGTAAAGGTTCCCCCACGACCGAATTGTCTAGTCGTGACCGACTGTAGGGGGCGGTGCTCATCTCCGTTTCAAAGCCTGTAGAGCCGGCGTTTTTGTCCGATCATGTGGCCAGCCGTTCCCTTCCCACCGAAGTGGTCCCTATTTATCTACTTGCATTTAGGTGCTTTCAAACTGCTAGGTTGGCAGGAATATGAATTGTACCATCACGTTATGTATCATTGGAAAGGTAATTTAAGGCAGAATGCAGTGAAACAAATCGATGAAAACTGGAAGTGATGGGTGTTGGCCTCCAATAGGCCTCAGAAGGCCTTCTGGGGGTCAGGGAGGCTGTGCAAATGCTTCCCAGGCCCTCAGAAGGCCCTCTGAGGGCCAAAAATTGTCACTTCTGGAAGTGACAATTTTGGGCCTATTGAGGGCTGAGAAGGTCATGCACGACCTCTCCGGCCACCAGAACAACTAGGGGTGGTGGCAGCAGGCATGGGAAAACCACAGCTCCATGTGGGGAGTCACCCCTGGAGGTGTGCCCCTGGGGGCCACCCCCTCCAGGAATGCCACTGCCCACGTCGATGTCCAATAACCTTCCTTTTGGAAACTGTGTCCCAGGCAAGAGGGTTCAGGCATATGTTTGGAACCTGGATGAAGAATTGTGGAAGGAAACCAGGGGCAGAAGACCAAGGGCCATATGCTCAATCAAGGGCATAGCTAAAGAAGTGCAGGGGGTGCAATTGCACTGGGCAACAAGCCTTAGAGGGGCAATAAGCTGAGCTTGACACTAGTGGCCAAAATGGTGAAAACCTTGGTACATATGAATAATACCATCATGTTATATATCATTGGAAACCTACTTTAATGCAGAAGGCAATGAAACAAACCAGAGTGTTATATCGTCACTCTTTCAAAAGTTATGGCCAAAAAAACCCCCATGAAAATGAAAATCAATCAATCAAATAGTATTTATATACCGCTTTTCAACATAAAGTTCACAAAGCGGCTTACAGGCAAATAGTCATAATAAAGTTAAATGGTTCCCTGTCCCAAAAGGGCTCACAATCTAAAAATATGCAAACACCCCCAGCAACAGCCACGAGAAAGACACTGTGCTGGGGTGAAGAGGGACAATTACTCTCCCCCTGCTAAATATAAGAGGACACCACTTGAGAAAGTGCCTCTTGCCCAGTTAGCAGGGGCTGATACAACGGTGATGCCATTTCCTGTTGTGAGTCATTCCAGGGTATCATCCTGCCCACTGCACTAGGTACGCCACTGCGCTCAATACCTGCAGTTTTTTACAACCCCGGAATGAAACAGTCCCGGAAGATGTGCTGGGACTCAAGTCCGCCTCAAGACCCAGAGAAGCTCAGTACTTCGAAGGCAAGAGTAAACCAAAACAAACGTTTGCATCAGAAGAACAATAAAACCTTAAGACAAACAGATCAAGGGTGAAAACAAACGTGGATCACTGTTGAGTAAAGACAGAAGCTAGGAAAATAAAGCCAGAAAATCCGGACGCCTAAAACTTACTGGCAATTGCAGTGTCATGTCGTCCCAACAAACGCCTTCGGATTGCTCCAGTATCCCAGTCGGGCTTATTGGCTGGGCTTTGGTGATGCAGAGTTGAAACGACTCACTGTTTTTGGCAAACGTTTTGGCCGCAAGAAAAAAGCCGTCGTTGCTCTGGAGTTTTGTTTGGAAGACTTTATGGGGAATTACGAACATAAGCAGGGCTGCGCTGGATCAGTGTGGAGGAGCGTGGAGGGGCGCTGCTCGCCAGATCCCTCGACTTGCCTCTGGCTGATGGCAGTGGTGGCAGATACCGGGCACAGCAGCAGGGCTCTTGCTTGGCAAGGGCAGGGAGAACTCAGCAGAACGGCCAGGGGGGTCTGGATGGTGAGGGTGGTTTGGAATAGATTGCCCAGGGAGGCGAGGGCCTCTCCCTTACTGGAGATCTTCAAGCAGAAGCTCGACAGGCACCTGCTGGAGACGCTCTAGGTGGGTTTCCTGCTACAGGCAGGGGGTTGGGCTAGATGACCTTTTGGGACCCTCTGAGCTCTATGATTCTGTGATTTCCCTTTTACAACGTTCTCAAGCCTTGCAGAGGGTTGCAGAAGGGGATGCAGGCTGCCCAGACTCTCTGGAGAGCTATAGCAACTTCCAGGTAAATGAAAAAAAAAATCTTCCCTTCCCAGAAGCAGCACCCACCCAAGACCTGCAGGCAGCGGTGTTATGCTGCCGGAACGCTGGGCGGGACATCCGGGTGATCGACAGCCCGGCCGTCGCGTTCCGGAGCGTTACGCCGTTTGCATAACCAATTACGCCGCTTGCATACGTTATGCAAACGGCGTAACGCTGCGGAACGCGACGGGCAGGCTGTCGATCACCCGGATGCAGTGGTGTCATCTAAATGATTTAACAACAGGTACTCACTTTTGATTGGCACATGTCGGGACCCACCCACCGGAAGTGACATCATAAGCCGGAAGTGAGGTCGTGGCAGGAAGGGACATGAAAAAAGCCCTTTTTGAGGCATCAGACAATTTTAAACTGACCCAACAGTTGCAACAGTATTCCACAGCACCCCCAGAACATGTTAAGGAGGACTGGCATCATGTTAAAGTGACCCAACAGTTCCAAAACCCCAGAGCAGCTCATTTTTCAGTGGCAAGGCAAGGCAAGGCTCTGCTCGCTGCCTGCCTGCCTGCCTGGCTCTGAGAACGTGCAGGCAACTCAAACGTGCAGGAAATTAAAATGTTGCAGGGGCGGAGTCGACAAGTAGGCAGGCAAATGGGCGGGGCCAGCCGTAATCCTAGGAACTGGTACTCGCGTACCCCCGCGTACCCCCTGCATGACATCACTGCCCAGATGTCCCGCCCAGCGTTCCGGCAGCATAACACCGCTGCCTGCAGGGCACCCAATGTCCTAATAGGACATAGGGAACCCCTGCCTTAGATTTATTCCACTCCCATTAATTGCAGAATCTGGCTTCTAGGCTGCAGAATGCTATAAAGCACGGGTATTCAAACGTTTTAGACCGGGGCCCACTTTTTAGAATGGCACCGGCGTTGGGACCCACCAGAAGTGATGTCATTAACCTGGAAGTGATGTTGTGTCAGGAAGTGACATCATCAAGCAGGAAGTACTGTCATTGTCACATAATGAAAGGACACTCCTCAAATGCAAACTGGCATTCTTGGACTGCAGCAATTGTACAACTGTGAAACATCCCTGACAGAAAGCAAGATGAGGACAAAATGTTATGTACAAGCACTGAAACGGAAAAAAAAACTAAAAAAAAAAAACCCTCACTTGAAAATTCAATCTGTTAACACTCACAAAAGGAATAAAATAAGAGTAACATCTGCAGTTTCCAAGATGGCTGCTTCCAGCTTTCCACGACCCACAGGACATCAGGTCGCAACCCACCAAGTGGGTCCCGACCCACCGTTTGCTATCAAGTGTTCTGCATGTAGTACCCTACTGCATGTCTTGTGACATGTAGGGGGGGAATCATCTGCTGTCAATTCCAAAGCTTCATGAATGAAGCAAAAACAGCATAATTGAACTGCTGTCAATTCCAAAGCTCATTCAGTGGCCTCTTGCCTCCGAGAGACCATCCTGTTGGCCTCTGCAAGAGGTGACTTTCTGCTCTTTTGCTTTTTTAAAAAATCTTGGCTAAGCCTCTCCCAAATGTGCTTTGAATTCCCTGATGCTGCTGAGCTCACAGGACAGGAATGCAGAGCTATAAAGAAATGGTTGGAATTCCGCTTTCTGATACCCTATCTTTCATTATGTCACATCGGCAATTGTCTGCCATCCTGATGCAGGACCTCTGCCAAACCAGGAGCTGTGCTCTCCTTTTCCAAATGAGAACAGGACACAATTCAGAGCACAATCCAAACCTGGAGTTCGGCAGCACAGCTCAGAGGCAGATCTAAGGGAGGGCAAATCTCTAAGTGTTGCAAGGAGCCTTACCCTGTCACATAAATCCCTCCTCTCCCTTGCTGCTGTAGCCAGTAAGCAACGCCAAGATGTTGCTTTTCCCCATGAGGATTGGCTAGAACAGTGCAGGACAGGAGTGATTTCCACTGCAAGGTAAGGCTTCTTGCAACACTTAGAGATTTGCCCTCCCTTAGATCTGCCTCTGGCACAGCTACGCCAGCCAAGTTTGGCCAGCCCAAGGGACACCGCAAAGCGCGTTTGGACCACTCTCGGAATCCGGGAGGATGGTGCATGTCTGTGTGATGGACTCTCTGACTCCGAGAGTGGTCTAAGAACATAAAAGAGTCCCACTGGATCAGGCCAAAGGCCCATCTAGTCCAGCGTCCTGCATCTCGCAGCGGCCCACCAGATGCCTCAGGGAATACACAAGACAACTAGATATGTGCAACTCCTTGCCACTCTCCTGCATCTGGCACTCCAAGGCAGCCAACCTTTAAAATACGGAGGTTGCACTAACCATCATAGCCTGTAGCCTGCGTTGGACTTTTCCTCCAGAAATCTGTCCAGTCCCCTTTCAAAGGCATCTAGGCCAGACTTAGATGTATGTTTACATCTAAGCATACTTTCCGGTGTCCCTTGTGCTGGCCCAACTTTGCTGGCCTAACTGTGCCGGCCTAACTCCAGGTTAGGATTGCACTCTCAACCTCGAATGCCAGGAGACTAAAGGAGGAATGACATTTCAGAGGTCATATGTAGCCTCTTCTTATCTCTGGGCTTAAACCTGTGTCCGGGATTAGCTGCATATGATTAACTAGAGGAGAGGCCTCCCTGGGCAGTCTTTTAGTTGTTGTTTTTTTCCCTTATGGAATCCCAGCCGCTTGTTGTCACTCAATCCCAGCTGCATCAGGCCTTTCAGAAGTGTTCAAAACCGTGATATGCTGCAGGAAAGGAGAACTTTTAGCCAAGGAACTCTGCCACGAATCCCAGACAGGTTGGGTCAGAGTGTGGTTTGGGATTGCTAATTATAAGTGAAGCTATTTCTGGAGATTCCACCCCCCCCCCAAACATGACATGAAGTAATTCAGGGCACAATCCTGGGCCAGCAAAAGGGCCACTATAAAGTGTGTTTGGACCACTCTCGGAGTCACAGAGGCCAGCACACAGACGTGCCCCATCCTCCCTGACTCCGAGAGTGGTCCAAATGCGCTTTACGGTGGCCCTTTTGCTGGCCAAACTTGGCTGGCCTAACTGGGCCGGCCTAACTCCAGGTTAGGATTGTGCCTTCAGTTAGGGAGGCCCTCTTAACATCTTCAGGAGGGCTTTCAGGAGTCACCTGGAGATGGAGTCTGACTCCTGGAGACTCCAGGCCAGTCCTGGAACATGTGGTCACTGCATGTCAGGTATTCTCATCTTTCTGGCCTCCAAGACCAGATTCTGAGACGGCCATCACTACCGTACCATCATCACCACTACTACGTTTCCCAGAAAACAGGTCTGGCAGATTGTACATTCTGTGCTGTACTTTTCCATTCACCTTTCGGCAGGAGAAGACCCACCCCAAGCTCTTCCCACCTGTTCCTTCCATCTCCTCCTCCTCTCCCACCTGCTCGGCAGCACACCTGGAATCCTACTCTTAATAGCCAGGGGGGGATGATGGGAGGATCAGGCAGCTGTTTCATCTCACGGGGCTGCAGGGATCTCCAGGCTGTGATCTGGCACTCCTACGAGGCATCTGGTTGGCTGCTCTTGGAAACAGGATGCTGGACTCGATGTACCTTGGCCTGATCCAGCTGGGCTATTTTGATGTGCGTATGACCTCATGCATTCCAAAGCACACGTTTCAGAATGAAAAACAGATTCTGGAATGAGGCCTCGCTCAAATTTAGCCCTGCTAATAAAACGGGCCAAAGTAACAACCGCCCTTTGGCGTGGCCTGCGCCACTCTTCTATATTTGGCCCACAGGAAGTCCCACCATTTGCTTCCTGCCCAAAGTCAGGGCACAATCCTAACCTGGACTTAGGCTGGCACTGTTAGGCCAGCAAAATTTGGCCAGCACAAGGGACACCGTCAAGTATGTTTGGACCATTCTCGGAGTCAGAAAGGCCAGCACACAAACATGCATCCTCCTCCCTGACTCGCAGCATGGTCCAAGTGCGCTTTACAGTGGCTTTTGTGCCGGCCTAACTTGGCTGGCCTAACTGTGCCGGCCTAACTCCAGGTTAGGATTGCACCTGGAGCTCCTGTGATGCCCCAGAATTTTGAATGTTGACAAAAGGCAACAGAGGTGTTACAGCTAG
>JAJKFI010035928.1:0-36510 GCA_029204185.1 Lerista edwardsae
CCTCGCCCTCAGCAGCTGCAGCCCGACGGGCGAAACCCGCCCCCCCCCATATCAGTCTGAGATAAAGCTGGGCCGGGTAGGAATTTTTTGCTCACCACCTGATTGGCTTGGGTGGTTTGTTTTTTCGCCTACCCCAGACTGGTCTTAGGAGGGGTGGCTTAAATAGGTTGGTCACTTTATGATAGGCAGATCGCGTGCGCGTCGGGTTGGTAAGGTTCATTTGGTGTCCACCTGAGGCGGCACAGGCAGGGAGATGGCTAGGCTGCCCATATGTTGCTTAACCGACTCGGTGGGTGGCTGGACCCGTGTCCTTGCTTGGATGTGCAAAGGCTGCCAAAAGGCGAGCCTAGGCTGCCTCGCCTCTCGGGGCGGCAATGATAGCCCAGGCTGGTCTGTGACCAGCTGCGGGTTAGAGCTAGGTGGTGCGCCCGTTGGTCATCCGGACCAAGGGGGGAGGCAGGTGGCTAGAGCCGTTTCCCCCAAGCAGGACCTGCACTCCATGTTATCAGCCCTGCTGCAGAGTTGCTGCAAAGTTGTAATTAATAGTTAATAAAGTGAGTACCAAAAGCCTGGTCTCCTGTGCTTATTTCAGGGTGGGGGGTAATACAGCTCTGCACACCAAGCAACTCTAATTGAGTGGATCTTTTTGCGCACTTTATTATCACAAACACTGCAAATTGCAACATTGCAAGCCTTTCTCGAGTGGGTTGTGCAATGACATGCCAAGCAGTTGTCTGCTCTCATGATGTGTGGTCCAGATGACCAGATTGCCATGACCATCCAATACCTAGATATATGACTGTTGGCCAAGACCATTAATTTCAACAGAGTCGTACACAAGTTGAATTCCTGAGTTATTCACTGTGTTTGTTTAAAAACTGTCCTATTGAAGATTTCACAGATCAAGAGCAGAGGCTAAGAACTTGTCAATTGCTTGGATCATTCAGCAAGGATGTAACTGAGAGGAACCTGAAACAGGAGCTCCCAGTCCTAATCTGTATCTACATCTCATTAGAGATTTTTGTGTGCACCAATAGATAGGCAGGCTATTGCTACACAATACATTTCTTTGAACTAGGGCCATACAATAGTGGTTCCCAAACTGTGAGTCAGGAACCACCAGTGGGTTGTGAGCCAATTTGAGATGGGTCACAAAGCACCTAGAGCAGCCATATTGAAAAGATAGGAAGACGGGATAATGAACAAGGGGAAGACTGTATGGTTGTTTTGCTTGTGTCAAGGCTGTAAATAGGCTTTTTTTCCCCTTTCTGATTCACTTTGCTATTGGAAAATGACTGAGAAATAACCCAACATTGCTGCATTCTCATGAATGCAGAATGAGAATGGCATCACATCACAACGGCAGTGCTTCTAGCCATGACATCACTTCTGGTGGGTCCCAGACAGGTTGTCATTCTAAAGAGTGGGTCCTGGTGCTAAAACATTTGAGAACCACTACCATAGAATATTTAAAAATTACCCCCTGCTCCCTCTAAAAGAAATCAGCAAACATTTCACCATCTGGAGAATAAATTGACAGGAAGGATGTTTTACAGTGATTCACTAAGGTAAGCAGAGGTGTGGCCAAGGGGCTGTCTTTACCCCAAGGAGACCTCCAGCCTGCTCAAATCCAGCACAGGATGTAGTGCTGGGCGTTTAGAGCTGGATAGGGTCATGCTGTAAATGCTTAAGCAAGTGTGCAATAATACAGAATTCTCTTGCCTTGAAGCAGTGACATCCTACCTGGGGTCAAAATGACCCAAAATTTGCAGGAGCCTGAGATTATGTGTATTCTGTGTAATGTGGCCTCTCCTGGTTCCCCTGGTGCATTGCTACCCACCAGTTTGGGAACCACTGCCCTAGATAATCAGAGATTACATATGTGTTGTCAGAGTGAGACCAAATTTAACTTGGCTGTGATCTGGGATTATATCATTATGTCCAAAAGCCCCGATGCGGCACTCCTGGAGGAGGGTGGCGATGAGGCACCTTGCCTTGTCGAAAGCGGTTTTGGCCCTCCCACCTGCCTCTGCCATCGTATGGCTCCAAAATAGAGCCTGGTGTGGCATGGAGGCAGAATGGAGTGGCACACAGGAGCAGGGAAACAGTGGAGAGGACAGACCACCTCTTCCTCTGTCCCTGGGTTACCCATTGGCTGGGTCCGCAACTAGCAACCCCCACATAAGTTAAAAAATTGCATTGCCAGCAATGGCATTGCTACACCAGCACCCTGCAAAGACTTACAAAGATCCCAAAGCCTGAGTAGGACTTGGAGAACCACTGATCTAGATGATTCTTTTCACTGTCCATTTGTTTCATCTTTCCAGGCATGTCTATAAATCACATCATTTCTAACAACTTGATTACTCTCAATCTTGAATGTGTGAGCTGCTCCACTGAAAAGCACTGTGTGTATTGAAGTGTTATAAAGTTCCATCTGTAGTGTTAAAGCTGTGATGGTTTATCGGCACATCCAAACCATCACTTGATATTTAAACCAGAAAGTGATAACCATGTGTATGTGAACCAGCCCCAATGAGCCCCTAGTGATGCATGTGGAATCCTAAGAGTCAATTAAGCTAACACATATCAGAACAGTGTATTCTAGCAGTGTAGCATCTGTTTTAGACAGTGTTCAGTTTTCCAGGAATAGATCCCCCACATTATTGGAAATAATACTGTATCTGGTTCTCATTTTTATCATCTTTACACTATAACCTGGCAGTATTTTGTGGAAGCATGTAAATGCAGTCAGCTCTCTGCATCTGTGGGGGTTCTGATCCCAGAACCCCCATGGATGCCAAAAAGCACAGATAGTCAAATTCACTAGAATGTTCTTTAAGCATCCCTTTAAATAGTAGTTCAGAGTGGCAGGTAGACAGTTTTCTGGGGATTTTCAGATTGTGCAGAGGCATGCACAGGGCCCCCCTTGGCCCTGGCACGCTGAAGAATGCAACATGGATGTGATTAAAAACACGTGACCCAGAAATAGCAGTTCTAATCCCCAGAGGCTGCCTGCCTGCTGCTCTACAATGGTAAGGAAAGTGGTATTTAAACGGTTATTTAAAGGAACACTTTTTTAATTTAAAAGATTGGCAGTTTTTCTTGTCTGTAGTGGCCACCTGGGTTGAGCTGAATCCACGGATGGATGAACCAAAAATGAGAAGGGACAACCTGTAACTTTTTTCTCCTAGAGCTGGAACAGAATGCAAACACAAAATGTTCTGGAGGCCGAAAAAGGTAATTTCTAAATTAGGCAGATACCCTCTTAAAATGCAAAACTTTTTCCAAGTATGCCAGCATCTCCAAAACTTCTCCAAGCCAACAATACTATCAGACATTGCAGACATGTCTAACAGCAATGTATGTTGAATGTGGAAGAGGCAAAGGAATCAAAATGAAACAAGCCAAACTCCTAGGCCATGATCCAACTGAGAAATTAGATCCGAGTGCAGTCTGTGTTGCAGCCAATTTTGGAGAAGTCCAATATTTTTAGAATATTTTAGCTTTAGAATATTTTCCAACAGGTTTAGAATATTTTTTGAAAAAGTAAAAATAGCTGTGCCAGCAATTTTGCTAGTGCAGGTCCTTTGCACTGTGGAGGCTTACTTGGGTTACCAGATACAAACTGGGACAGAACAAGGAATTTTGCCAGATGCAGTTTTGAAAACCTTCTAGCTGCACCTGCCCAAATTCCCTCTTCTATACAGTGGTTAAAGGTATAGGCACTCTGTCCCAGTTTATATCTGGCTTGTGATATAACGATAAACATTATGTTTGCAGTGTAGAAATATAATGCTAGGGTAGAAGTGCTGTGGGGTATAAAAATGTTGAAGTTGGGGGGGAATTGAATAATTGAATAATGATAAATAGAAAAGGAAGAAGAATCTAAGGATATGCCAAGGACAGCATGCCAAAGAAATGCCAGCCCTTCCTTGGAGGCGTAACTTAAAAAAAATTAAATTAGCTGTATTCTGCTCTGTGCCAAGTTGTTTTACGATTCATTTTACTCAAAGCCAAAATATTCAAATTTGATCTGAAAAGTCAACCACAGCCATTAGTGTTTAAAGGAGATTTAGGCCTATCTCACACTATCAAGCCAAAGACATTTCTAGCATGTCTGTTTATTTTCTGGAGCAGAAACGTTTGAATGGCAATAATAAAAAGGAAGACATTTGAATTTGCAAAAAAAATTGCAAAAAAAAGAATTTGCAAAAAAAAAAAAAAAAAAGGAGTGGCAGGGCCATCCTAGAGGCATGCTATTGCAAAATCTTTATCCCTATAGGCTTTGAGTGTGTCTTTCAGTTTTTAAAAAAATGCAAATCCAATGGTATTATCAGCTGGTAGACTGCTGTAATTACGTACAGTGCCCTATTATTAACATCCCATTCCTAAAATAATAAACTTTTCCGTTTCAGTAGTAAATCATAATTAAACTAAGCTTGCATGTCATATTAATAACAGAATTATAGTGCTCCAAATATAGTACCAGGGATAATCAGAACAAAAGGTATAAAAGAATTTTGGCTATCTAAATATTCTGACCGATTCAAAATGCAAAGCAGAATATCCAATAACAGGAATAGTAACATATTTGATACCAAGCACACACCACATAATCCTGAATTTGTTTCATTAGGAAACAATAGGTTGGTTTTCTCTGAATGAAGGCACTGATCTTTGCCATTGTCTCATTCAAAGAAAGGACATTTGGCTGACCCCTTTCAGAAACAGAACGCTGGACTATTTCTTTGCTCCTTTGGTCTTACCCAGTACATTGACAAACCTCATATTCTTTTATTGCCCACCCAGTCAACTATGACTGACAAAGCCCTCAATCAAGCGGGGTTCAAAATATGTTCAGTTCTCTAATCACTAGGGAGATCCTCTTCAGCATGCTAACATCCTGCCTGCTATTCACATAGCTGCTGAGGAAGTGAATGCATGTTAACTGGGCAACGAGTCACATTTTAAAGTGGTGTCCTTTTACATGCAGCAGGGGGAAGAGGAACTGTCCCCTTTGACCCCAGCATGGCCTCTGTTCCCACAGCTGTTGCTGTTGCCACTTCTAGGTTGTTTTTGGTTTATTTTAGATTGCGTTTCCTTGAGGGATAGGGAATATTTATTATTACTCATTTTGCTATATAAACTGCTTTGTGAACTACTTTTTATTGAAAGATTCAGCAGCAGCAGCAGCATTCCACGGGCTGATAGAAGTGCCATAAAGTGCCTTCATCACCAACAGTAAGGCCTTGGGAAGGCCTCACCCTCAGTGCCAGGCCATCACCGGTCCTGCACCACCCAGAGGCAGCAACACATGCCAGCGAATGGTAAGTGCTACCGTTGCCGCCGTTGTGCCAGTTCCAGGCAGGGCGATGGAGTGTTCCTGGGCAACAGGAGCGGTGGAATGAGGGATGAGACATGGCCCGACACAGAGGCCCTTGCCTCTGCACTAGCAAACTAGCCATTGCAGAGGCAGGAATACCCATTGCCCGCCCTGGGCCCTTACCCAGGGGAGGAGGACAAACATCCTCTTCCTCCAAGGAGCCTCCAGTGCCTACTCAGTGCCCCTAAGATGCTGAGGTAGCCAGTTGGGTACCACCGCTTGTATGGGCGCATGGGTAGCTCAGAATTGGGCTGTTGGTCATTAGCAGAGACGTCATCCGGGCGCGCCAGGAACCGGAACGCCCGGATGATTGACAGCCCTCCCCCCCCCCATGGCAGAGGGCAGCCACGCCTCACAGCGCCTCACAGTGCCCGAATTGCTCCATTTCAGAGCAATTTGGGATGCAAAGGAGGGAGGGCGGGCCCAGGAGCAGCTCCCCCGTCCTCGGGAGAGGCGGCGTGGCCCAGGCCCATCGGTGGAACAGTGTACCGGGCCGTTCCACCAGGATGACACCACTGGTCATTAGGCTACTGACAGCCCAATCCTTCCCCTGTGCTGGAATAGGGAGACTGGCCAGCCTGCCCCACGTCCAGTGTGGGGTTGGGGCTGCTGGCGGCACAACTCAGAGCAAGGAGAATTCATTTTGAAAGTGAAATCGCTAGCACAACTTCAAGCAACCCATCTAGGGCTGACCAGGCCAGGGCTGACGGTTCGGGTCCAATCTAAGTGCCGGATCCTGGCTCCAGCCCCCTTCCAGGCTGGTCCACCCATGGGTCCACCCTTCCCCCTCCTGCCATTGCCCCGTTCGACCTTTTCCCTTTACTTTATTCACCTTATGTTAAGAATGTATGCATATCCTAGCTTTAATACCTAAACATCAGAATTAATGTCCTGTTACTAGCAAGGCAGTTCCCATGTGAACAATTCAAGTGTTCCAGGCAGATAGTTCTCAAAACAGGCACTCAATCCCCCAGCCTAAGCAAGTACCAGCAATAGAAGGGAAAAGAGGGTTTCCTGACCTTTCCCTGCCTTTTCCTTTCTATGCAGTAGCATTGCATCCATTTCCAGTCTCTGCTGTGTGACTGAGAACACAATTCTAACCAGGGCTTAGGCCAGCAAAGTTGGGCCAGCACAAGGGCGGGCACAAGATCCACAGTAAAGTGTTTGGAACACTCTTGGAGTCAGAGAGGATGGTGCATGTCTGTGCACATACTTTATAAAGTTTGTGCCCACCAAACTTTGCTGGCCTAACTATGCCAGCCTAACTCCAGGTTAGGATTTGTGCTCACAATTAATGCTTGTGTTGGCTGCACAACCACCTCTTTTGAGTTAATTGATGGTATTGCACTTGAGGATGAGATGGACATCCATGCATTCTGGACTTCTCCGAGTTCTTTTCTTAAAAACCTTAAAGAAACCTGCAAACTCACATGCCTCCTGTTCTATTCCTTTCCCTTGAACTCTTGATAAGAGTCGAGGGTTCGAGGGGATTGGACAGATTTCTAGAAGAAAAGTCCATCGTGGGCTATAGGCAATTACTATAGACTACAGTATAGCCTATAGGCATTACGCTATCGGTACTATATCAGAGTACCGGGTGCAAGGGAGTGGCAACAGGATCCAAGCATCTTGTTCTCTCATACCTCCCTGGGGCACCTGGTGGGCTGCTGTGAGATACAGGAAGCTGGACTAGATGGGCCTTTGGCCTGATCCAGCAGGGCTCTTCTTATGTTCTTAGTGTACACTATCGGACAAGTCTCTTGTCTTTGGCTGAGAAGCACCTTCCTACATGGTCCAGATACAAATAACATCTTAGGCACAAGCATATTATTTAAATCAGACCTTGGTTACACTTGAGGCAGTAGATAGATAAAGCTGCCTATTTTACCACCTGTCACCATTTCAAGTGTGCTAAAATTATTACTTGCGGAATGATCAAAAAAAAAAACAAGCTACAATGATTAAAAGTGCAATCCTAATCCCGTGCTAGAACAGGGAGGCCAGCTTGCCTGCCCCATATCCAGTATGGGGCTGGGATTGGCTGAGGCTCAACCTAGGGTAAGGTGAATATATTCTCCTTCTCCTGGGTAACAAGGCAGCAGCTCAACAGGGGCTACTCGGATCTGCACCACCGAAATCGGAAGTGCAAATTTGAGCAGTCTGGATTGTAGCTGGGCTGCCCAAGATGAGGGTTAGGATCCACCCCAACTGCCAGATTCTGGCACCCCACCCTCCCCAGGCTGGTTCACCCATAGGCCAGCCCTCCTCCACCTAACATCCCCCTTTCCACCCTCCCCCAACCCCCTGTGCTGGCTTAGCTCAGTCGGGCCCAGTAATCAGGCATGGAGGCCAGTGCACGTCTGTCCTCCTCGGAAGTAACTGCAAACTCGCTTTATGGCGTGTTTCTGACAACACTTGGCCATCTGAGCCTAATCTAAACACTGGGCTGTTTAGATTCTGCCCTAAGCCCTCCCCTGTTAGGCTACCATAAAGGGGCTAACAGTTGGAGTTCATTCTTAGGTGTTCATTCCTGGATTTAGAAAGATTCAACCCAACAAACTCTGCCTCTAGACCAAATTTCAAATAGGCAACACATAACTGAAGTTGCAACCAAAGCTATATTAGGACGGGTCAAAATAAATAATGTATCAAGTAAAAGAGATTTCTACCTTTGAAAGTATCATCTTTAATTTCTGAAAGTAGCATCTGCCATACATATAGTATATATACATAGCTGCTCCAAAATTCCCATAACAAAATTTTAACACCAAAATAAATTTTTTTACTCTCAATTGTTAAAAATTATCTTAAACCTTGGAACAGAAATTAAGAGGATATTACTCTTGGGTTCAAACACACACACACGTTACATAAATCACAAGCTGTTACATAAATCAACTTCAGAAATTTCACTAATCAAATACAGAAATCCCTAATGTATTGCAATGGCATCCAAGGGCCCAGTCCTGTCCAATATTCCTGTGCCAATGCACCTGTGTCAATGGGGCATGTGCTACATCCTATGATGGGGACAGTCACAATGACCTCCTGGTTGCATCAGTTCTGGAGAGTTGGATAGGATTGGGCCTTAAGACTTGGAAATATACAAAGCAATTCTATAATAAAAAGGTTATGTGAATGAAGTGGAGTGC
This sequence comes from Lerista edwardsae, assembly GCA_029204185.1. Lineage (NCBI taxonomy): Eukaryota > Metazoa > Chordata > Lepidosauria > Squamata > Scincidae > Lerista > Lerista edwardsae. Next base: position 8,539 of record JAJKFI010035928.1, read on the forward strand.
TGTTTACAGATGGTTACACTGATATGGGGGACAACAGACTTTTTTTTATAATTGGAGTTCTAATGTGTCTTACAAGACCTTCAGCAGGACATTTACAATAAGGAAAATATTTTTGTTATGGCTAGAGTAGAAAGTTAATATGATTTCCTTCTGCATCTTTTTACCAAATCAGAGGAATAGATCCCCAGTTGTCTTGAGTACTGTAAGTCTACTTCAGCTGAAAAAGGCTTTCACTTAGAACAGTGGCGTCCAGAGAGGAGGAGGGGGGAGCTCAGTTTTGCATAGCTCTGCAACCTTCCTGTAAGCTGCCCCTTGGCTTGAACCAGCACAGCCCCCCCCCTGTGGCAGCTCAGAATGCTGCAAATATGCCCTAAAGTATATTTGCGCCTACTCCGGAGCGAGCTGGGCTGGTACAGAGCCCATGCCGGCTTAGCAGCATCAGATGATCCATTTCCCTACTGGCACAGGTAGGTTCGTGGTGTGAAAGAAGGTGATGGGAGGGTGGTTTGGAGGCAGGGAGGGAGCATTTTGGGCAGGGGAGGTTGGAATGGGGGGTTGAGCATGGGAAGGGGAGGGGTCAGAGGAGGGCTCCTCCCCCATATCCTGACCCCTGCTCCTTGGCCGAACAGGCCTACCCAGGCTTCTTGGATTTGCACCAGCTATATAGAAGCCCCATAGGGGTAGTTGGGGCTTTACTCAGGGTTGAGGAAATATATCTCATTACTGTAAAAGATCTGCAGCTGCCTCCTTAGCTGCATTGGATATAGCATAAGTCATGTGGCCTGGCTGCATCAGCAGAGCTTAGGACTGGGCTGACCACTGTAAACTTGCTGGATTCAGACAACAGAGAAATATAGGGCACAAGCCTAACCTGGAGTTAGGCTGTCACGAGGGAGGGAGGGAGGGAGGGAGGGAGGGAGGGAGGGAGGGAGACAGACAGACAGACAGACAGACTTTATTACGGTCAAAAGACCAGCCAGAAGTAAAAACATCAAATGTAAATAAAACATCGGATAAAATAAACATCAGAAGGGACTTGTGTCGGCTCAGGAGTGTTGCGAACGCACTGTAAAGCACATAAGGACCACTCTTGGAGTCAGGGAGGACGGCACACATCTGTGTGCTGGCCTCCCTGACACTTAGAGTGACAGAGTACTTAGTCTTTTCTGCACATCAGTGTAATTAACAGATAAGCAGAGAGTAAATATATTGGAATCCTGCTTAAAGATGTAAAGACCAAAAGGTTTAAAAACGTAATAGGGCAGCGGTTCTCAAACTTTTTAGACTGGGACCCACTTTTTAGATTGACACTTGTTTTGGGACCCACCAGAAGTGATGTCATGGCCAGATGTGGCGGCATCATCAAGCAGGAAGTGCCGTCATTGTGCCATAATCAATTGACATAACCAAATGACAAATGACAGAAACTGGCATTCTTAGGCTGTAGCAATTGCACAACCATGAAACATCCCTAACAGAAAGCAAGTTTTGGACAAAATATTATGTAAAAGCAATGAATTCAAAACAAAATTAGGAAAAAACCCTCTCCCAAAAATTCAAACTGCTAACACTCACAAAAATAATATAGTAAGAGTAAGGTCTGCAAATTCCAAGACGGCTGCTCCCAGTTTTCCGCGATCCACCTGACGTCAGGTTGTGAATTGCCAAGTGGGTCCTGACCCACAGTTTGAGAAACAGTGGTATAGACCAGAGCTAAAGAACTTTTTTCTATAGGCATTCTAGATACTCTGTATGCCCCCAGAGGCAAAAATATATGTTTCAGGGAAATTTAGGACTGGAGTTGTTTGCTGGGTATTTCCCCCACCCCAGCCACTTTGACAAAAAATGAAACTTTAGCATATTTTTTATGGTGAGGGACTAGACTTTGGAATCCACTTGGTTTGCAGCCCTCTGCCCCCCTTACTTATGCCACTGGTATAAGCTGATGTTTGCAGGGTACTCCCAAAGAGGAACCCCCTCTTTGCAAGATCTGGAAGAACTAGGCCAGTATGTTCAATAAAAAAAATGGTGGGGGGGGGCGGATTTTCTTGTATGAGGCCAATTTTTTGAGTATGATTTATATAAGGATTCTAAAAAATAGACCTTATCTAGCTTACTTTAGATGCCCTGTGACATCACTGCTGTTTCAGGTATATGGAAACACCTTGACATTTTTTCGAAAAACATATTTCTCTGCTAAGAGGTTCTCTGAAAATGTTGCAAACATGCAATATTAAAAGTGTTGTGCTAACCTACAGGAGATGATGGGTAAGAATATAAAGAACTTGTCCCAAACATTAGGATTTTTTTTTCTGACTGCAAATTGCATTCTAGAAATGCAAAATGTTTGTTGTCAATGCCTATGAAAGCAAAATCTTACAATTTTTTGGACACAATAACACATTACAATGTTCCATGGTTGTCTGAGATATTGGGAAAGGGAAAATGATAGTGAAAAAGGATAACAGAGGCACAGGCTAGATACAAAATTATGGCTCTGGAAGGAAAGAAGGAAGGATGGAATTGTTTTGTGACAATCACTTCATCCTGGAGACAGATGAGAAACTGAAGAAGAAAGGAAATGGTAGTGTTGCGTGTTAGGATAGGTATTTAGTGCAAGAGGTTATTGAACACTACTGTTTCAAGGTTCAGCAGAGTACATTTTTAAATGATATATTGTTGTTCTCAACAGCAATCAAAATTAAATAACTCTGATAGACATCTCTCTACCACTTCAACACACACACAATTTGCTTACCATTTTTGCTACCTGATGTCATGCAAGTCTGAAATACCAAAGTTCATCATCATCATCATTCATTTTTCATTTCTTCAGCTCCTGACTTGGTGGGTTATGAATTGGTCTTCTAGAGGTGGTCTTCTAGAGGTGAAATGGAGCATCTGATGATCCATGTTATTGCTTGAGTCCTCCATTTTTGTTTGGGGCATCCAGAGGCATTTCAGAAAAACATCTGTAATAAAGATAAGGACTTCCTTACTCCAAAATGAAAAACATCAACAAGTATTTATTTTGCAATATGTTTGACATTTGACCAAAATGTTAATTAAAAAAAACAGATCATCAAAAACAATGAGGATCCAAATGGCAGCTTGGTTCTCTGAAGAGGGTTTCTTCTTTGCACTGGGCATTTGTCTTCCAGTACATGCCCATGCAACAATGTAGAAGGCTCTTCTGTGAACCATTAATCATCTTGCTTCCCAAAATATCATGTATATTTTAGAAGACACCAAGATCCAATTCTACAAGACCAGAAGGTCAGGAATGTTTCAAGGGCTTGCCTGTGATTTGAAATTCATATGAATATTGAATAGAATACTTGTTTGTTGAACGGGATAGGGGTGAGTGTTCTGGAGGCGGGTTGGCTTAGAAGGGGGTGGAGCTTGGATGCAGCGGTTTGCCATGGGTGCTTGGACCTGCGCCTGCCATATAGTGGGTGCAAACCTGAGTAGCCCGTAGGGGCTGCTGGCGCCTATCCTGGGGCAAGGGGATAAATGTGCCCTTGCCCTGTGGAGTCTCCAACCTCTTGCTAAGCTGCACTGGATACAGTGCAGGCCTGCCAGCCTGCCTGTTCCAGCACAGTTTAGGATTATGCCCTCAATCTCCCACCTCCCTTCTGAAGTGAGACTGTTTAGAAAAATTACACCATGTGGTTGGTTGATCATTTTGCTTAGGTAAATTTTGTCTAATGCTGCTGCTCCTATTATTATAAAGGCCAGGTTCAGACCCAAGTCTGGCTTTCTGCTAAGTACAGTTTGTAAACTGCCTCCTTCCAACATGAAGTTTCTTCTCTTATCAGCATTTTGCATTACAGATGGATGGATGCTAACCATGGTTAATAGTAGCTAGGATTTGATTTGCAAACACTAGTTAAGAGCAGATTCTGATTAGTGAAGTGGATCCCAAACTCCTACGCAGGAATTGTGAATTTTGTAAGTTGTTGTGGGGGGTGGGGCAAAGGCAGTAACACAATCCCCAGGAACCCCTGGCCAAAGTGGCTTGATTTATACTTACAGCACTGGCCTCCGGGGTGTGTGGAGCAGAGGCGTTTCTACAGAGATGGCAAAGCTCTAAGTTTTGCAAGAAGCCTTACCCTGTCATGTAAATCCCTCCTCTCCCTTGCTGCTGTAGCCAGTAAGCAACACCAAGATGTTGCTGTTCCCTGTGAGGATTGGCTAAAACGGTGCAGGAGAGGAGTGATTTCCACTGCAAGGTAAGGCTTCTTGCAAAACTTAGAGCTTTGCCCTCCCTTAGATCTGCCTCTGGTGTGGAGAGCCCTGGGAGAAGACTCCCCAAGCTTCAAAATTTTTAAAAAATTACTATTGTGACCCACTTCCGGTTTCACGATTGCAACCCGGAAATGGGTCATGATTGCATTTTTAACACATTGGGAGACTTGGGGAGTCCTGTGAGGGTGTCCCCAGGGCTCCCCACACACACCCGGAGGCCAGCGCTGCCAGGGGTAAGTGTAAATTTACCTTTGGCTAGGGCAGCAGCGCAATCCTGGGAATCACCTTGCTGCCTTCCCCCTCTCTCCACCCTTTAAAGAAGTATAGGACAGTGCTTTCCAGGGTGGTGGGTCATGACCCACCACTTTGGGAAGCACTGGGTTAGTAGGTCTATGTGCAGATATGCTATGTGCAGCATCAGTACAGATGGTCAAGGCTGACCAGAGGAAGGAGGGGGAAATTACACAAAATAGAAGAGGAAGGAAGGACTGACATTCCCAGAGCAGGTTCCCAATTTGCAAATTGGGTTGCACTGAACCAGTGCTACACCTGTAATACACTAGCAGCACAATCCTATGCAAGTCTATTCATATGTCAGTTCCAATGGAATTTACTCCTGTGCAAGTGTGTTTAAGATTACAGCCCAGGTACAGTCTCGATCAAGGGAAGAGTAATGATCCTGTTCTTTCAATTGGCATTCATATCACTCATAGCCTTCTCATAGCCTTCTCACTAGTCTTCTAACATTTCTACCCTATCTTTAATAACTGTACCTTTCTGTTTGCCAAGCATTTGATTCAGCATGGAAGAGGACTAACATTAGATCTTGAATGAATTGACATCAAAAGAATATGGGGCACTGTGAATATCACTTGACCTCCTAAAGTTTATTTTATATTCCTCCATGACATATCGTACTACAGTGTTTCTCAAACTGTGGGTCAGGACCCACGGTGGGTCGCAACCTAATATCAGGTGGGTCGTTGAAAGCTTGGAAGCTGCAGACCTTACTCTTGCTATATTTCTTTTATGGGTGTTAACAGATTGAATTTTTAAATGAGGGTTTTTTAAAAAAATTACCTTTAGTTCACTCCTTTTACATAATATTTTGTCCTAATCTTGCTATCTGTCAGGGATGTTTCATGATTGTCCAATTGCTGCAATCCCAGAATGCCAGCAATTGCATTCCAGGAGTGTCATTTGATTACATCACAATGGCAGCACTTCTTGCTTGATTATGTCACTTCCAGCTGTGATATCACTTCGAGGTTAATGACATCACTTCCAGTGGGTCCCAACACAAGTGCTATTCAAAAAAGTGGGTTCCAGTGCTATAAAGTTTCAGAACCACTGACATGGCTGATTCAGCATTCTGTTCATTCCAGATTGAAGAGCATTTCAGGCAAACTAAGAGGATGTAGCTAAAGCAATCCAAGATTTCTGAAACTGGATGAGTCTCAAAGGCTCATTTTAAAAGCTCAAGGAAATGAGAAGTGGGAGTTGGGCAAACATATTCAGGTTGCTTTGTGCTTCCACTTCAGCCACCAAAGGCAAAAGTGAAGACTCCTCCAAGTTAAAGACCCCATCCCCAAAACCAACTCAATTAAAATATTTTTTAAGTATGGCTGCCACTAAACCCGTATTGCCTATAGTAACTGGCAGCAGCTCTCCAGGGTTTCAGAGAGAGCTCTTTCCCTGTGCTGCCTGAAGACATCAGGGAACGAACCCAGGATTTCCTTCATGGAAAGCCTATTCTGTACCACTGATCTATGGCAGCATCTCTAAAAAATTGCAGGAAATGTGTACACCAATGCATTTTTTGCAAACCCTTCTATAAGGGTTCAAGGTTGCATTCTCATTAAGGAAGCATTAATATGTGAAGCAATGAATCTGAATGTGAAAATAAGAGATGTTCCCAAGGGTTGGGCATACTCCAGGTGATAGTGTTTATTTTTAGGATCCTTCAGTAACAAATTACAGCAGCCTTGAGAGCCATCCCCGTCTGGATCAAACTGGAGGTGCAGGAAAGAAAACGTGACAGGATAGCATATTATGATAGAAAGCAGCAATTGTATTCACTTTAGCAGAATACCACCAGTGAGTTCTTGTTTAGCCAAGCTAGAGAATTTTGGATAAGTGGAAATGTGCAGGACTGGTTGCTAATAGGGCAAATGTGATTAAAAAAATTAAGTGAGCATCTGTCTCACAAAGGTTGAGATCTGCTCCATTTCTTTGTTCTTGATGTCCTGTTTTCTTTGTATGAATAACAATGAAGGCATAAGGATATTAATAGACCAAAAAAGTACATACATAGTGTTTTGATCTATTTTGCAGTATTGCCACTTTTCATATTTGCAGACATCTAATGTTCAGTTTCCTTTCCAAGAATGACTGCATGGGCTATTCTCCATGCATACCTTGGGACCCACCATGCATGGTGGCCTTACAGGTTCTTAATCCCACCCCATTTTTCCAATCCCATGGAGGCAGCAAAGACTTTTCAAGTCACAACATGTAATTGCTGAACTGTGTTCATTGTGATGAGCTACATGCTGTGCTCACCTGCTCTGTCTTCTTTTTTTGCATTTCAGTCTGATTTCTGCTCAGTAAAGAATCTCAATAAAATGCTGGATGTCTGATAAAAAGCAGTGAGGATAAAGATAGCACATGCTGAATTGCTAATTGTATTTCCTGAGCAGCAGGCAATATATAAGATCAATACCCAGAGTCCCCTCCTCCGGCACGTCAGTCAGTCAGTCAGTCAGTCAGTCTCTCTCTCCCCCTCTCTCCCCCTCCCCCTCCCTCCCCCCCTCCCCTCCCCCCCTCTCTCTCTCTCTCAGAGAGAAAGATGGGGGGAGAGGGAGAGAGAGAAAATTGTATTACAAGTAGATGATCACTTATCTGGACATCCAAACTCCAGACATCTTTGTCCAGGACTTTTAAAAAACTTTCTATAGAAAGAAAGTCTTGTGCTCATTCCCATGTACATGTTGTAAGTTCTATTCTCTGCTCTGTGATGTGTGCCATTGTTAAAAAATGTCAGAGATCAGCAGACCCAAAAATGGGTAACAGTGAAAAGAGCAAGAGGAAGCATTTCTCATTATATTTATGCAATTACTCCAAAATCAGAAAAATTTGAAATCTGGACACCTTCCCTTCCCAAGCAGTCTGGATAAGGGATAATCAACCTGTACTGCTAATTGGCAATAGGTAAGCAATCAGTTATCAGTTCACAAAAGCATTCTGGGGGAAAGGAGCAGGTCAGTGGTATCACTTGACTCCTGATGCTCATATGCCAATTAGTATGCACCTGCAGGTTGGCTTCTCCAGACTTTATCACACAAGACAAAGTCCTAGACTAATATCACTTCCGTGTAATAAGCCCATAAACCTCACAATATATGACAAATGCACAAGTGTCTCTTTCACCATGTTTGGCTGTTGTTTCCTGTTACAACGACCTCAGAAAAAAAGCCACATGTTCCATTTGTCACACATGACCAACTGTTTTCTGTGTAGGAAAATTGACAAAGATCAATCCAATCCTATTCTGGGCTTAGGGCGGCAGCTATTGTGACCCACCAGCACAGGTGCTTGATGTGCAATGCAAAAGCTGCACTACTGTTGTGAACACTGGACCACCAATACAAATGACCAGAGGCCCCATATCAGTGGTGTCATTCAAATGATTTAGGAACAGGAACTCACTTTTGAGTTCAAATTCAAATGTTGAAAAACAACAACAACAAAAAAAAAACCCGGAAGCAGCCACGGAGTCCGTTAGGATCCGGAACACCCGTTCTGGTCCGTTCCCCCTGAATGACATCACTGCCCCATATGCATGACAGTGGCCCCCCTGATGCCCCATTGGAGCAGCTACGTTGGCAGCACAGGCAATTTGGGGGAGGTTCGAAGGTAGTTTGGGGTGGGGAGTGGCCTAGGCTGAGAGGCAAATCCTGACAGTAGCAATGCATGACAAGATCCTGTCCCCCAACCATGTATGTCAAGATCCTATCCCCCTTTCCCTGCACTGAAATGTCCTCTGGCTCTTCTTGGACTTATCCAAGCTAAATAGCTGGCATAGGAATTGAGGGGACTCATTGGCAGCCAGGTGGCCTACAGGGAGGTAAGCAAGGAATACTTACTTTTCCTGCACCCATTTGGTCTCAGGCCCATAGAATGCAGCCTATGATTCGGCAGCAGTCCTGCATGCTATGGAGTGGCAGCGGATACAATCAAGTCTTATGTCACTTGTGTGATGTGGCCCTCATTTTCTTGTTTGGATAAGGACACTGTATGAGCAGAGTCAAGAAGAAAAAATGGCCGCTAAAGTAATACTGATAGACTAGGCCAGGAATGGCCAATGTCCACATTTTCAGGAAATATTCTATTCTCACGATGGAGGCTTATAGGCCAGAAGTGTATTTTGCAGGACAATAAATAAAACCCTTTTCATGGGTAATCAGCCTCTCTGCAAGAAAATTAGGGTACTGCCTAACAGTAAGCACTGCACATTTACGGGGCACATGTGTTTTGGCATGCTCAGTGCATCACACCTGAAAACCCATGAAAAATGTAACATTAAAATGTCAAATCTCTCACACCAAACATTTGAAAAATAATGCCATTTTCCATATTAGGCACTCCTGGAGGCCAGATAAAGTTCCTTCTTGGGAGGGTCATAAGTTGGCCATCCTTACATTAGGGCTTGGATACCTGCAGAAAAATTTTCTGCAGGTAATATAATGTACCAGGTGCAAGGGAGTGGCAACAGGATGCAAGCATCTTGTTGTCTCATGCCTCCCTGGGGCACCTGGTGGGCCACTGTGAGATACAGGAAGCTGGACTAGATGGGCCTTTGGCCTGATCCAGCGGGGCTCTTCTTATGTTCTTATAGCGAGTGCTCCTCGCTATATAGGAATATAGGAGTGCTCCTAAAACTATTCTTGTACATATTGTTGTGGCCCCAGTTGGCCAATAAAAATTTGAGTGACAATGAAGTTACAGGACTGTGAAACAAGAACAGGCTTGTGAAACTCTGTGTTCCACAGAGATAGGACATTTTACCAAAAGCAAAAGAATTATGTTTTACAAGCTTATGATGCTCTGCAATCTTGACAGGAGACATCACATTTCAGGTGTCTACTTCTAACCCAAGAGCCAATACTGGTCATTAAACAGAAACCTTTCTGTTCAATATCATTAACACATCAAAATCCTTATGCCTTCTATGTATCCTCTGCAATTTGTAGAAAAGTTAGTCCAATAGATAACACAGGTCAAAACTGAGTCCTTCACCCTGTCTCACTTCACAAATGGAAGCTCTCATGCACCAAAACAAGACTGCTCGTCTGCAGGGGCTGCCCTACTCACTTCAACAGAGGCAGCAGATCTGCCTGTGGGCACAATCCTGACCAACTTTCCAGCACTGGCATAGATGCGCCAATGGGACACGTCCAGCTTTCTGCAGTGCAGTAGTAGTCAGGGAGGCCTCCTCAAGTTAAGGGAGTGTTTGTTCCCTTACCTTGGAGCTGCATTTCTCTTACCCCGGTACTGGAAAATTGGTTAGGATTGTGCCCTGTGTGCGGTATGTGCATGTCCACCATTTTCATTGAAATGAGTGGGGTAGCCCGTGCTTGCAAGCCCTCTCTGAGAACACATCAAGATCAGGGTGCTGGTATAAACCTGAGTAAGCACTAGCACCGGGGACTGTACTTTTCTCTTTGAATTTGTTCAATCCCAAAGCAAATCAGATGATACTTATCACAGTCAAGTACATTAAATAAAAAAGGATCATACCAGCAGCATCGCCAGCTTCTGGATCTAGAAGAGCATCTATTGAAGCCATGCCTGCGGCTATGGAACCAGACTCTCATCGCTTGCTGGGACTTCTTTGGGAGTACTGACTCCTCTGTTTTGAGCACACTGCTTCTCACTAAAATTCAGACTGCCAGGCAGAAGGCACCAATTCTTGTCAATGTCCTTCCTACAATGCAAGGGGTTTTCCTCTTTTTTCCAATGCCAATGAAATAAGTCCCGATCTCCACTCTGAAGTTTTCTCCAACCATTTTGTAATGAGATGGGTGGATCTCACAAGAGACGCACAAAAGCAGCACACAAGGACACCACAGGATTCATTTTTTAAGACTCAAATGTTAGGTTCCTTAATTGCCTTAGGATGTCTGTTTTCTTTGCAGAGAAGGAAAAGCAATAGTCACGGAGAGATATTTTCTTCAAGATGCATCTTCTAGTCCTCTTTCACCTGATCCAGGTGTGATTTCCAACCAGTCCAAGTATTCCACAATGGAAGTGCCAGCAAATGACCACGTCAATAAGCACTGTTCCAAATGATGCTGCAAATAGTCGTATTTACTTTGTAATTAGAAAATCACAAATCAAAGGATGTGGGGGGTGTGTGTGTGTGTGTGTGTGTGTGTGTGTGTGTGTGTGTGTGTGTTCACGCATTTATAAATACGATTTTTAACAGCATAGGTAGCATGAACAAAATCAAAGGCAAATCCCTACTCATACAAACACGCAGGCATCCAGTCATGTGACGACACAACTTTGCATGCCCTCCTGCAGATCAGTGGTGGGATTCAGGGGGTTCGCCCAAGTTCTATAGAACCGGTTGTTAAATGGCCGGGCCCCGCCCACTCGCTTACCTCGGCTGGCTTCGGGTTTTTTCTTTTGCTCCGGCTATGACGTCATAGAACTGGTTGTTAATTTATTTGAATCCCACCACTGCTGCAGATATGTGGTTTCAGTAGAGTTGGCAGGCCAACGCTGCAGTGCTGGCCTTATTTAATAATAGTCACATTGCTATAAAGTTTAATACCACATGCCAGTAAAAAAAAAAAAAGTCCCATTTAAGTAGTTAGGAAATGTACTTTAACTTTTTTCCCATTTTTCAATACTCCACAAACCTAAAATATCTGAATAATGCATAGCTTGCATAAAGTTTAACTCAAATGGGAAACATTTAAATGTCATGAACATTTAACAGCAGAACAGCAGATCTCAAACCTGTTAGTCTCCAGAGCCCTTTACATTCCTAAAAGAAGTAGCCCTACTGGCACATATGCAGTGTCTGAGGGAGCCCCAGAGTGCTAGTGCAAACTGGGCAATGGGCGGCGGCATACAGCCCCTGAGGGGGTCTCAGGGTGCCCCAAAGTTCCCAGGAGCACACTTTAAGAAACACTGTACTAGAATACTTTACATATCTAAAAAAATTAAATGTCTATAGAAAGACCAAACTGCTCTGTTGCTAGACAGGCCTAACTCCCCATGCAGCCATGCCAATGTGGTGCCTTCTGCACTCCATGGGGAGTTTCGACCTCTGGAGGCCTCCTTGGCTTAAGGGAACATTCCTTCCCTTTCCCCATGCTGGCCTGCTGTGTCTACTCAGATCTGCACCAGCAATATCACTGGCACAAATCTGACTGGACCTGGAAGGTGTGGCTGATGGCTGGAAAGGTGTTAGGCTTCAGCATGCACCACTGTTGCGGACACTGCCCACTTCCTGGTCCCGATCCACCCTCCTTCCCACCACCCCATTCTGCTCACCCTCCTCCCTCCCACCCCCGGAGCATACTCACCTGTGCCAGTGGGCAGACGAAGCCGCTTGCGGTGGTGGCAAGGTCGCGCACTATGGAGCATCACCTTTTGGGATAGCTGGAAAGCTCCTAGCTGCCAGAATGCTTGTTCCAGCAGCATTAGGTGCCAATAGAATGGGGCTTTAGTTAATTATAGAAGTTTTTGTTCCATGACTACCCTATATTTCAAAAACACTAGCTATATGCCATGACACTCTCCTTCCATAAATGCAACCATGAGGTCAGCCTAGCCCTAGACTCATGCTTCCTATAACAGGAGGGTTGTTCCCCATAGTGTGCCTTGCCCATGACGGGGGCACGGAACGTGTTACACCCCCATGCTGTGACATCATGACGCTCCGTGTCATGATTTTGCGCCCAGGGTGACAGCTCCCTTGCCTCCCCCATGTGATGCCTCTAGTTCCCTGAACAGTGGAAATGACCACCTCCCCCCCCCTCCTTGACAACACACTCCTGATCTCTCAGATCTGATCAATAATTTTCAGGAAGAAATGGTATTTCGCTTGTTTTGAGTAGGAGACTCAACAGAATGTTTGTGGTATTTGGGTCCTGGCCCTTCCCTTGGTCCTGGCTAACCCCTGAAGGCACTGCAACATTTTTCAAGGGAACCTCAGCATCCGTGGATAGTGAAATCCGCAGATGCCGGACCAGCGGATAAAGTGAGTCCACTGTATACATTCAATACAGATCTGCAATTAGTCATTGTTGCTTGATGAGGACCCACATTTATACATGTTTTTGCAAGCAGATTCATAGTATTCACATTTTACATGTTTAGATGCACACTTAAAATACCATAGTGTCTACCTGCAAAAAAATTGTAATGTGTGACAGGGATAGCTCTTACAGCAATAAATGTGAGACAAGAAAGTGATTGGACATTGCAGCCTTTGTAGTTTTACAATCATATTACAGACAACAGCAGCACATGGTTTCTCATGCAAAAACTGCCCTTGGTCCTGTTCAGAAAAAGTACAACTTCCCTGCCCCAACGTAATCTGATAATGTCAATTATGAGAATGAAAGTTCAAGGAGTAATTCATATATGGAGACATAATGACAAGGATATCATGGGAGCTTTGTCTCCAAGTCAAATGATTAATGTGAGAGATATGGGTGGGGTTAATGGATGTAGATCAGGCTTCAGTTATGCAAGCTCAGTTGAAATCTTTTACATACTTACTTGCAAGTAAGTCCCATTGGACTACATGGAACTTAATTCCAACTAGACACATATAGACATGAACTAGTACTTAAGGTAATTACATATCATGGGCATCTATGGACCTAAGGCCACTTCACACATTTCCAATGAATGTGCAATGTACACGTACATTGTCAAAATATGGTGATCCTATGTACCCATGGGATTTGCTGCATGTATTTCTGCTTTGCTTAGCCTGAGAAGCTGCACCCAACCATGATTTCCCAACATGTGTACATGTACGGGAATGCTACATTGTCCCACATGCAGGTCCATAAATGCGACTGCTTTCCATGTAGGAAAGCATCATGTTCGAAGTACCCCTAAGAAGATCTAAATTTAATGTTTTGGCTGAGATTGAAAATCGGCTTCATTTTTGTTTCCCATCTCCTGAAAGTCAACTTCCAGATAAATAGATTGCCCAAACTGAAACGAATAACTTCAGAAGGTCACCATCAATGCTCTGAACACATTGTAGCACCCCCCCCATTAAAGGAACAAAATTCATCCGTATGGTGATTACTATTTCTCTAAAATGCCTGAAACGAAAACCTTTCTTCCCTTTCTATCAGAAAGTGATCACCAAACCGTTGATATATCTGTAAGTTATCCTAGAAGACCAGAGAATCCCCCCCAAAACACGGTGCTCTTGTCCCATTGACCCAACGCAAGCAACTTAGAGCATGCTCCTTGTGATCTATTAATCTTGCCTTACCAGAGTGTGACAATACCGTGCGCACAATGCAAGTACGGATCTAGGTTACTATCCGACACAACCTGGAAGCCTTCTTCAACTTGGCTCATTCACAATATAATACTGGAGGAGGAAGTGGGAAGCCAATTTCTCTCTGCGTTGCTGATGCAATTCCCTGCACGTGTTTCCCCCCTCCCCTCTACCTCTTTTTTCAATGGAAGTTTAAAAGGGGTTTTGAGTGCATAGATTGAGGACACGTGCGCACCAGCTGGTCTGAAACGATAAAGCAGGCTGACTAGTCTGAAGGAGAAGTTCCCTGTCTGTCGGATCATCAACTCAAGCAGATTTCCTCAAGAGACCATCACCGATCTGATCCTGTCCAAACCAAATCAAAACCAACAACAATCACACACGCACGCCAAGAAAATACAATAAAATAAACACGATTTGTAAAATCTGTTTTGTGGTTGGATAGTTTCTATCTATGGATAGTGGGTGAAAGGAGCTTATTAGTACGGAAGTGACTCCAGCCAAGCCTTTGCCTTTGCCTCTCGACTTTGCGCAACGATGCTACAACCAACAGACTGCTAATGGACCACAGTTCTGTATATTGAAAGCCAACCAAAAAGCACCTATGAAACGGCAGCGGTAGACGAGATCCCAGCGGTAGACGTGCCAGCCCTTCTCCGTGGCTGCTGCTGACACTCTAGCGCGGTATTCCACAACGTTGCGCGGCGCGGGCATTCCCCGCTCTCGCCGCGCCCCTACCCACCCGCGCCTCGGATTCTACGGCAAACTGATGTGATGCCGCTTCCCGTGTCTCGTGTCAGATCGTATTGGCAAGCCGGGGCTTTAAATAGCAGCGCGGTTCCGTGGCTGGCACTAAAAATACACGTCGCCTCTGGCTCGCTGAGCTGAGCGGAGAAGATGCGGCTCTGGGCATCCGCGCCTCGCCACGGCTTGGCACGACCAAGAAAGAGTTGGGAAGCCGTTCAAAGTTCGAAGGCAGGAAGGCGACCCAGCCGAGCCCCAACGACGCCAAGCCCCGTCCGCCGATCGCAGGAGAGATCCTCGCCCGCCGAGAGCGGCTCCACCCGACTGATCGGCTTTCCCACAATCCCCCTCGCCTTCTGCCCGGGACAGTTCGATTCGGCGGGGCAAGCAACGCGCGCGCACCTTCTGGCGCCCCGATCGGGGAGCGCGCCGGCCACGAAACACGAACGAAATAACCAGAAAGCACCGGGGGTGGGGTGGGGTGGGGTGGGGGTCATGCAGCGCCCGCCGCCCCCTCCCAGGCAAGGCGGCGAGAGGGAGGGCGCCCGCCTGGCACGGGGGGCTTCGCCATGCCTCTCCTCCTCCCAGCCCCCTCCCCGCCGCGAATGCCCCTGCCCAGCTCCTCCCCGCAGGCACGTCCGAGGCGAGTGCTCTCCCCCCGCCGCCGCCGCCGCCGCCGCCTCCCTCCCGCTCCTCACCAGCGTTCCTCAGCTTCTTGTTCCGATAGACGGACAGAATCACCAGCAGGTTGCCCAGGACGTCCACCACGATGGTGAAGATGAGGATGGCGGCCAGGGTGGAGGCCACCCAGGGGGGGCCTGTCCAAGGTGAGCGCGTCCTGCGGCCGGGAGCCGTTCAGCTCGCTCCCATTGCCGCGCATGCTGCCGGGCCCGCTCATTGGGCTGCCATCCCGGGGCCAAGCGGGGCGAGGGAGGCAGGCAGGCGAGCGGCGCGCCGAGTTGCCGGAGGCGTCGTCCCCTTGACCCTGCCCCAGCCGGGGGGAGTGGGGCACTAGGGCCCCTCCCGGCCCCCCTCGGGCTCCGCGGCGATGCGCAACGGCCAGCCCGCCGGCGCCCTCGGCTCATCAGCTCCTGCCATGTCCCCTTTGCTCGGACGGGGAAGTTTCGCTCAAGTGTGCATGTGCCACGGATAGTTACTTTTATAGCATCCCCCTCCTCCTCCTCCTCCCCCTCCTCCCTGGCTCTCCTCGCAGATCGCCCGCCCCACCGCTACAGCTGCTGCAGCTGCCGCCGCCGCAATCCTCCACCGACCCCCCTCCCCAAACAGCAGCAGCACCCCCCCCCCAGCCGCCACTGCTGCCTCCAGGTGACATCTAGCGTTGGCGCCTGGCCTCCCCCTCCCCGGACACGTGCGCTGCGAGGGGATTCCAGCTGCCGCCTGAGCGGCCAGTGTAACTAGGGCGCCCCCGTGAGGAGCTCAGAGGAAGCGGCGCCTCCATTCACGGCCAAGTTGTAAGCCGGTGTGTGTGAGCGCGCATGTGCCTCGCGCGGCCCCATTCATTCTTTCCTCGCTTTCCCCATTCATTCATTCATTCGCTCGTCCATTCATTCATTCTTTCGTTCATTCAAAAACAGGCCAGGTTCATTCACGGATTTGGCAACTGCAGGTCGTGCAACGGCACCCAGCGATTTCCGATCCCCCTTCACTTGAAGAAGTGATGGAGATGTCCTTAGGTAGTTTCGTGGCAATGGCTAACGTTGCACGGTGTTGGGAGGGGGGCAGAGAGAGGGGTGTCTCGTGTGTGTGTGTGTGTGTGTGTGTGTTTAATAACGCTTTGGATTAATACCACTTTTCATTAAACTCTTGAGTCCAATTCCTTATTTGGAAGCTACAGAAGAAAGTCAGCGCTGGCTTGAGAAGGAGGGATCTAATCTTGGTTCTGAGCAGAGAGAGCTATAAAAAGCTCTTCGCACAGATATTTGCTCGGCAAGGGGGGGCACCTCAGGACCCGAATCCCCCAGAGCAGCACGTGCACATGCCTCACAGACGAGGGGAGGGGGAGAAGATGAAGAAGGCGGGGAGATGACTAGGAAAGACTGCTTCATTTTCCGGGGGGGGGGGGGGGGGGGGGCAGTGGCACGAAAGTCTACTAGGAAGTCGGCATCTCTGCCTATCTGGAACGCAGCCTTAGCTCTTTCCCTGACTTTATGATCCGATCTTGGTCATTTGGGGGATCGAGGATCTACCTTTAAGACACACTGCCTCTGATCTCCGAAGCTTGCCCCCTTCCTTCCCCATCGTAGCAACTATCAATGGGGGGGGGCGAGAGGGGGGCTAATAAAGTCATTCAATAAATAAGACGTTGGCTCCTAACGGGTGGCACTTCAGGGCATTATGGGCTGGTAACTGTAAATAGATCGATTTGCAATTTAAAAACATCGTGGAAATACATTCTTTCCCCAACTCGAGCAAAATGCTTGCTGTGCTTTCCAAAGGTGTGAACTTCCACCTGTGTGCTGTGAAATTCGACAGCGGTGCATCCAACGCGACACAATATACCCTAACGCAAGTTAGCCAACAGACACTAAGGTCTCTCTCCCCCACCCCCACGTCTGGCTGAGAAAGCAAAACAAAGCTAGCCCACCTTCTATCTCCCCAGTTTCACAGATATTAATTCAACGGAGAAAATTGCTGCCATTTGTCAAATGGCACCAAACCTTCTGGGCTGAACAATCTGATCCTTACCATTTTGTGATTATAATGGCATTTCAAAGCTCTTTATCCTGCATAATTAAAACTACCATTGCGGGGAAGAAAAAAATGAAGGTGTGTGTGTGGGGGGGGGGAGAGATCAGATAATTATGAACTATAGAACTGCTTAACGAACTGCCTAACAAGAAAAATAAATAAATTCCGGGTAATGATTGACATTAAAATAAGCAAGGTCTAAGAAGATGCAGTAGCTTTCTATTTGCTATAGCTTTGGCACACCATTCGATGGCGAGGGGAAAAAAAAGACACGGGGGAAAAAAAACCCGCGATGCTAAAAATAGCACCCAGTGCTCTAACACGTGCCCCGTGCTAGAAGGAAACTTTTCTATTATTTGTATTCATCACAGATTCGTAGGAATGTAGGGCCAGGAGGAAACTGAAGGGCTTCTGCTACACCCCTGCACTGAGACAGACGTATCCGTCCTCAGGCATTCTGTCACTGGGAGAAGGGAGGGCTGTTCGGAAAGAACCTTTTCGGAATCAAAACGGGAAAGAACCGAGTGGCAATTCTGCCTGGTCCATTCATGCCGGATTTTATGCAATCCCTGATCCCAAATCAATCAGACATCGGTTCTAGGTAACTTGTGGGTTCGTCTCAAACCTCGTTCACTATTATTTTGCGCCTGATAACCCTCTCTCTCTCTCTCTCTCTCTCTCACACACACACACACACACACACACACACACACACACAGAGAGAGAGAGAGAGAGAGAGAGAGAGAGAGAGAGAGGGGGGGGGTGTTTCTAGTTCTCATTGTAGCGAAAACCTGGCTATGGTCCTTCATTCGTGAATGTACTCTTAAACAGCATTTCTATAACACCACCCGTAGTAGCGTACAGCCACCAGCAGGCGGAGTTTTTGTAGTCGCAGAAACACTCTGCCTCACGCCTGCCCATAGGAAAGGTAATACTGTTGGTCGGGCTGAACAACAACAATAAAGTAACTGAAGTTAACATTAGGACTTGCAAGTGCTCAAAATGCATCATGGGAGCTTTGGGTTCACACAGAACTCTTTCTCACATCGGCTGTTCAGGAAAAATAATGGGATGAAAAACAGGATGGACTGCAAACAATGGAAACCTGGAAATATCCATAAAGCATATTACACCTCAGGAAGGATGCGACTGCATTAACTAAGGGATTGGCCACTGGTTCCGAAGAAGAAGAAGGGGTGGCATGGGGAGGAGCTTTTGGCATCATGGCATGCTTCATTGACAAGCCTTCTGTTCCCCTGTGGGAATCCACCGAAGCTTCTCAGTTAATGGGCTTGCTTGAAAAACTAGGCACAGGCAATCATCAAGGCAAAGTGTCTGAAGGCAGCTGTGCTAGGAAAGGACTCAAGCTGACAACTTGGACAGCCGCTCTTAGTCTGAGTGGACACTTCAATGGAGAGCAGGAAGCCTGCATGCTGCACTCCTAGTCAGTAGCAGGAGGCAAAGAGAAAGGGGCAGGCTCCAAGTCACCTCTCACTGCCCAGTGCTGAAAGAGGAAAGGGCTGCTGCTGGTGGTGGTATGATCCTCCTCCTGCTTGCTCTCTGCAAGCCACAAGAGGACCAGAGTTTCCGGTGGAGAAGCAAACAGAGGGGCTGTCTGCCCTTCCAATGGTGCCACTCCAGTTCATGTCACTTCCAGGCAAAGCCAGCCCTGCTGCCCCGGATCTCCCTGCCAGGAAGACCTCTGCCCCCCCCCATGATCAGCTGCCCAATGGGGATGGGGAACAGAGCAGGAGCAGTAACCTGAGTCAGATCAGGCTCCTTGTTCCATCAAGCTCAATGTTGTCTGACTGGCAGCAGCTCTCCAGGGATTCCAACAGGAGTTTTCCTTTCCCCGGTGGCATCGCCAGAGGCCCCGGAACCCAAGAGAAGGAGAAAGACCAGGGCAGCACCGTGATCTCAAAGCCACCAAAACAGGAGGAAGTGGCAGAAGTACTTGTGACCTCACTGCTGCTGCTGCTGCTTCTCCCACTGCCACTACCCTCTTGGGTGGGCCTCACACCTGCCTTCTAACCAGCCCCCACTTGCCCTGCTGCTGCTCTGCCCTACTTGGGGATGCTGAAGTCTGAACTGGGATATTCAGCAGGCAAAGCAGGTGCTTCTTCTCTGAGTTAAGAAGTCTGTGCCAATGGCCAGAGCCCCAAGAGCCACTAGAAGGTTGCAGTGGCATACAAAGTGGGTGTCCAAAAGCCCCTGGCCCTGAGTTGCAGGTTGCAGGGGGGGGGGAGGCATCATCAGCCAGGCATTCAGGTGCCGCCTTTTTTTTGAAACTTTTCCCCCCCCCAAAGGCTCTTACCTGAGAAGATCAGGTTATGCAGGAGGAAATCAGAAATTTGGCTAGGGACATATGTTAAACTTTTCCTCTGGCTGGCTGAGAGATAGTACATATAATAGCAGATGCTGCATTAAGGCTACAATCCTATGCAGATTTTTCAGGGACTAAATCCTGCAAAATACAGGAGGTCCTATGTCTGAGTAAGCATGCCTAGGCTCACACTCTATGAGATCTTTTATAGTCCTCTGGGATATATTTCTAGAATCAATTTTTCCAGTTTTAGACACGTATTTTAAACTATTGCAACCCTCTCCAGGAGCTTGGGATGAAATTAGCTAGGTCTCCAAACGATGTACACAATGCTTCAAAGTTTTTTAACAAGTGGCAGAAGAAGCAGGAGCTCTAATTAAGACATTTTCAGTTTACGTTTTTGTTGTTGTGGGATCTTAGTGGTTATGGCATGGTTATGGAGGTTGGTTTTGGGGTGTCAGGCTGAACCCCTGCACTTCAAAATTAACCACTCCCTGTACACAGCACACCACAGATGCCTGTGGTGAATACTGATAAATCCCAAAACATTGCAGGTCCCAGTTGTGGATTTCTAAGACTAGCCACCAGAAAGTTTCAGTGTCACTTAAAAGAATTCATGGCAGGAAAGTCCTTGCTCTGGCTGTCCCCACTGTCACCAAGAGGCCTCGAGGTAACAGCATAAGCTGCCAATGTTCTTGGCACGCACCAGCATCTACACACCTCACAGATTTTGGAAAAGAATCTCCAAAATGTATATTTGCACTACTTTCCTGGGAAATGTTTCCCATTTTCCTCGATGTTTTCAAGAGAAGCAGCACGATAGTGTGCTCTTTCAGCATAGAAGCCTCATCTCCTGCATCAAGCCCAGCTGGCCTGTTTTCCCAACTGGAAGAAGCAGTGGGGCTTGATGCAGCACTGGTTTTCATGGGGAGCCCTCCATCCCCATGCCCCCAACTTATTCACATGAGCAGCAGGCAAACACTCATCCAATAGTGCCTTCTGCAAAGCATAGCACTCCCCAGAAGCAGGTGGCAATCGCAGGTTGACATCACCACCAGTCTCTCCCAGGAGGTCCATTTTGGCCAGAAAGACAAAGGGGCAGGTGGGCCTGCAAGCGGAGATGCTCTGCTCAGTACGCTGGCCTCCTGATGAGCAAGGTACCAGTTGCGGCAGCAGGCAATCTGCTCACAATCCGCTCAGGCAGGGGGAACCTGAGGTGAAGGGCTGAATTCCATCAAATGGGTCCAATTGCCTTAGAGCCATCCCTGTGAGCAAGCCTGGTGGGAAGGGGCTACATCAACTGGCTAGTTTGTTTCCAGCAAAGGATAGAATGACGGTGAAGCTTTGCAAGACAAAAGGACCAGTTCATATATAGGCAACTGCCTATGTAAGACCATTTGTCCACTTTGAGCCATTTGTCTGACTAAGACTGGCAGCAGACTGGCAGAGGATTAGAAAGGGGACTAATGTTCAGCTTCACCTGAACATGCCAAGGATTTAACCTGGGTCCTCCTATATACAAAACAGATGCTTGATTACTGGGCTACAGCCTCTCTTCCTGTAGAAGGAGCCACCTGGAGAAAGGACATCTGACCTGGAGCATCAATTGTGTGTATGTAAATGAGCAGTGTTGGCAACATGTCCTGCACACACAAAAATAACTGAAATTTGAGAATTTGCTTGCAAGTGGGCAAATTCAGCAGTGCGACAGGTTTTGGACTGTTGACATGGATGAGCAGTACATACAATAATCAGTGCCTACCAATAACCGAACTTTTCCAAAGAAGTAGAGTTTATTACAGAAATATAAAGAACTAGTAAAAGGCACATTCACTTTTAGGTGCTTTGCTGAAGAAATCAGTTTCCCGAGCTTTCAATGGTAAAAGAGATACTTGTGAATGGCTGCATTTGGACTGCAGGAGTTAGCTGGAGAAGGTGGCTGGGCCAATAGGTTTCCTCCTTAGTTAGCCAGGAAAGGAGGCAGTTTAGTAGAAAACTTTGAACTAGGTACATGAGAGAGAGAGAGAGAGAGAGAGAGAGAGAGAGAGAGAGAGAGAGAGAGCGCACTGTGATGAACCAGAACAGGCTCAGACTGGGCCAGGGGTGAGGCGGTGATGGAAAAAAAGCCTATTTACAACCTCGACACAAGCAAAATAGCCATACAGCCCTCCCGCTTTTCAGTGTCCCATCTTCCCATAGTTTCAAAGATGTCTGCGCTAGGTGCTAGGCAACCCACCTGAAACTGCCTCATGACCCACACTGGCCTGGACCATTGGGAATTTCTTCTGCAGGGAGTACTTGTTCTTGCTGCCTTTCTTTTGTCAGGATGAAGCACCCAAATTTGCATTGCAAGACCCTGGGGGGGATGTATAGATGCCCCTGAATTAGCATTATCTGCTGCGGGGCACAGTGTGACATGCCAGCCCAGGAACCCAAAATGGAGTGAAACCTGAACCCATGTTTGGGAAAGGGGGGGGAGTGTTCCTGAACATCATGGATTCAGGGGCTGCTTTCCAGCAGTGGTGCTAAAGTCACCACAGCCAATCTAAACAGATTTGATGTCAGTGAGGCAAGCTTCTAGCTGAAGGGCTGGCTCTCTGGAGGGCTCCCTTTTCTTTATCGACATTTGCTGTTGCTTCCTGTTGCATTTTTCCCTTTTCCCTCACACTTCCAGATGCAGAAATATGAAAAGCAGTTGCCCAGCCTGCTCCAAGAAGGCTTCAGCAGCCAGGTGGTGCACAACTGTGAACAATCCCTGAACTTTTATCCTTCGGAGAACAGAAAATCTGTAGGAACAGATGGCGATTTGGAAACCCAAGTAGGTCACTCTCTGCTGCGTTAACGCTGGCACTCATGCTGCCCTTTCCCCACAACAGTTGCTCCATTCTGTTTTCTCTCAACCATCTTCAATGCTTTGGGTGACTTTTGATCTCATGAAGTGGTGAAATGCACTTGGGTTGATTTCATGATCACTTTATGTTCATAGACGTTAAATAAAACGAGCCTACACCGATGCTGTTTGTGATCACCGTTAGTTGACTCCTCCTGCCTGATGCTTTTGCAATTAGTGTTTATGCTGTAATCGGTGGGCCTGATGCCCAATAAGCAAAACCAATTTAGGCACATCCAGTATAGACAGTGAACAATCACAATATGGACTCAGTTGCAGGGTTGCGGTTTGTTAGAAAATGCAAGGGCAGAAGCGCTTCAGAGGCTCCTGGGACCAGAAGTGCCAGAGGCACAGAAGTGGTTGGGTATCCTACAACACACACACACACACACAAACCCCGCCGAGTCTTGATTCACAAGTTAACTCGGCCTTCATTCATTCATTCATTCATTCATTCATTCATTCATTCATTCATTTTCTCCATTTGTCTCCCACTCTGCACTGTGAGCTCAGAAGGGTTATGGTGTTTTTATACATATTAATAGTCCTATCCCATCTGGCTCACTACCTCCCCCCCCCCCAAAAAAAAAAATGGTTTGGGGAGATAAAAGAAACCAAAAGAATTCAAAATGACACTGTAAAAAACGAAGGAAAAAAAGTATAGTTTGAAGTGTGGCAGGGCCTGCTGGGACGTGTCTCGGAGTCTGCTTGGGAGGGAGATGGATGTTAAGGTCTTAGAATACTCTCTTTTTTTTCCCAGCAGCACCAGCATCAGGGGCCAATGCCAACCAGGACAGCAGTGACTCTTTAATGTATCAACAGCTGGATCCACTTTAGACTTTAACTACACTTAGGCTCCCTTTCATGGATCACTGCCTTGTCGTGGCGAAGGGGCTTGAGTAGCTCAATGAAGCTGTGAGCTATGCCATGTAGGGTTACCCAAGATGGACAGGTCATAGTAGAGAGTTCTGACTAAACGTGATCCGCTGGAGAAGGAAATGGCAACCCACTCCAGTACTCTTGCCAAGAAAACCTCATGGATTACAAAACTAAAAGGCTAAACGATATGACACTGGAAGATGAGACCCTCAGGTCGGAAGGTGTCCATTATGCTACTGGGGAAGAGCAGAACACGAGTACTAGTAGCTCCAGAAAGAGTGAAGTAGCTGGGCCAAAACCGGAAGGAAGCTCAGCTGTGGATGTGTCTGGAAGTGAAAGGAAAGTGCGATGCTGCAAAGAGCAATACTGCATAGGAACCTGGAACGTCAGATCTATGAATCAAGGTAAGTTAGATGTAGTCAAACGTGAGATGTCAAGGCTGAACATCGACATCATGGGAGTTAGTGAACTAAAATGGACAGGAATGGGAGAATTTAATTCAGATGACCATTATATCTGCTACTGTGGGCAGGAATCCCTTAGAAGAAATGGAGTAGCCTTCATAGTGAACAAGAGAGTGAGAACAGCAGTACTGGGGTATAATCTCAAAAGTGATAGAATGATTTCAATTCGGATCCAAGGCAAACCTTTCAACATCACAGTAATCCAAGTCTACGCCCCAACCACTGGTGCTGAAGAGGAAGAAGTTGACCGTTTCTATGAAGACCTAGAACAGCTTCTAGAATTAACACCCAAAAAAGATGTCCTTCTCATCATAGGGGATTGGAATGCTAAAGTAGGCAGTCAAGAGGTAATAGGAGTAACAGGCAAGTTTGGTCTTGGAGTACAGAATGAAGCAGGGCAAAGACTGATAGAGTTTTGTCAGGAGAACACATTAGTCATAGCAAATACCCTTTTCCAGCAACACAAACGGCGACTGTACACATGGACTTCACCAGATGGTCTACATCGAAATCAGATTGATTACATTCTTTGCAGCCAAAGGTGGAGAAGCTCTATACAGGCAGTAAAAACAAGACCTGGAGCTGACTGTGGCTCAGATCATGAGCTTCTTATTGCAAAATTCAGGCTTAAACTTAAAAAAGTAGGGAAAAGCACTAGGCCCTCCATGTATGACCTAAATCAGATCCCAAACGAATATACAGTGGAGGTGACAAACAGATTTAGAGGCTTAGATTTGGTAGACAGAGTGCCTGAAGAACTTTGGACGGAGGTCTGTAACATTGTACAGGAAGCAGCAACTAAAACCATCCCAAAGAGAAAGAAATGCAAGAAGGCAAAGTGGCTATCTGAAGAGGCTTTAAAAATAGCTGAGGAAAGAAGGGAAGCCAAAAGCAAGGGAGAAAGGGAAAGATATACCCAACTGAATGCAGATTTCCAGAGAACAGCAAGGAGAGATAGGAAGGCCTTTCTAAATGAGCAATGCAAAGAAATAGAGGAAAACAACAGAATGGGGAGGACTAGAGATCTTTTCAAGAAAATTGGAGATGTCAAAGGACAATTTCATGCTAAGGTAGGCACAATAAAGGACAAAAATGGCAAGGACCTAACAGAAGCAGATGAGATTAAGAAGAGGTGGCAAGAATACACAGAGGAACTCTATAAGGCCGATCTCAATGTTCCTGATAACCACAATGGTGCGGTCACTGAGCTTGAACCTGACATCCTGGAGTGTGAAGTCAAGTGGGCTTTAGAAAGCCTCACTAACAACAAAGCTAGTGGAGGTGACAGCATTCCAGTGGAATTACTGAAAATCTTAAAAGATGATGCTGTCAAAGTGCTGCACTCCATATGCCAGCAAATTTGGAAAACCCAGCAGTGGCCACAAGACTGGAAAAGATCAGTTTACATTCCAATCCCAAAGAAGGGCAATGCCAAAGATTGTTCAAACTACCGCACCATTGCACTCATTTCACATGCTAGCAAGGTGATGCTCAAAATCCTACAAGCTAGGCTTCAGCAGTATGTGAATCGAGAACTACCAGATGTACAAGCTGGTTTCCGAAGAGGCAGAGGAACTAGAGATCAAATTGCCAACATTCGATGGATCATGGAGAAAGCCAGAGAGTTCCAGAAAAACATCTACCTCTGCTTCATTGACTATGCTAAAGCCTTTGATTGTGTGGATCACAACAAACTGTGGCAAGTTCTTGAAGAGATGGGAGTACCAGACCACCTTATCTGTCTTCTGAGAAACCTGTACGTGGGCCAGGAAGCAACAGTTAGAACTGGACATGGAACAACCGACTGGTTTCAAATTGGGAAAGGAGTACGACAAGGCTGTATCCTGTCACCCTGCTTATTTAACTTATATGCAGAGTACATCATGAGGAAGGCAGGGCTGGATGATTCACAAGCTGGAATCAAGATCGCTGGGAGAAATATCAACAACCTCAGATATGCAGACGACACCACTCTAATGGCAGAAAGTGAGGAAGACTTAAAGAACCTGCTGATGAGGGTGAAAGAGGAAAGTGCCAAAATTGGCTTGAAGCTCAACATTAAAAAAACTAAGATCATGGCCACCACTCCCATCACTTCCTGGCAAATAGAAGGGGAAGAAATGGAAGCAGTGACAGACTTTATCTTCCTGGGCTCCAAGATCACCGCAGATGGTGACTGCAGCCATGAAATTAAAAGACGTTTACTTCTTGGGAGGAAAGCTATGGCGAACTTAGACAACTTAATCAAAAGCCGAGACATCACCCTGCCAACAAAGGTTCGCATAGTCAAAGCTATGGTTTTCCCAGTAGCTATGTATGGCTGTGAGAGCTGGACCATAAGAAAGGCAGAGCGCCGAAGAATAGATGCTTTCGAATTATGGTGCTGGAGAAGACTCTTGAGAGTCCCCTGGACTGCAAAGAGGTCCAATCGGTCCATCCTACAGGAAGTCAAGCCTGATTGCTCCCTGGAAGGACAAATGCTGAAGCTGAAGCTCCAATACTTTGGCCACCTGATGAGAAGAGAGGACTCTTTAGAAAAGACCCTCATGCTGGGAAAGATTGAAGGCAAAAGGAGAAGGGGGCGGCAGAGGATGAGATGGTTAGATAGTGTCACCGAAGCGATGAACATGAAATTGGGTGAACTCCGGAAGCTAGTGGAGGACAGGGAGGCCTGGCGTGCTGTGGTCCATGGGGTCGCGAAGAGTCGGACACGACTTAGCGACTGAACAACAACAACACTTAGGCTACTTACAGCGCAATCCCAGGCTGCCCGTCTTGCCAACGCTCCGACATAGCATTGGCGCGACAACATTAGCACTGACGCGGGGTGCAGAACGGCTACCCCGCGTCGGTGCTAAGGCAACGAGACTGGCGCTGCCTGAAGCGCCAGCCCTGTTGCACCCGCACCGTGCCGCGCCTCTCTTGTGCCGGCCAAGGCAGCTGGTGCAGGGCAGGCGCCATTTCAGCACAAGGGAGGGAGGGCTAACGGGGCGGACTGTGGGTGGGCCAGCAGGCCTGCCAGCTCCGGAGGGGGGATGGGCTAGTATAGGGATTCGGCCGTAAGACTGAATCCTAAGCCCAGCTGGGAGGCTGCGTGGCCCCGATTCGGGCAGTGCGGTCTCCTCGGCTCTGTGCCTGCTGTTTAGCAGGTGCAGATCCAAGGAGCACATAGGGGAGGTTGGAGCCTCCCCTACGGTAAGGGTACAGCCATGCCCTTGTGCCAGGGAGGCTCCAGCCTCCACTATACTGCTCTGGATACGGCGCAGGCCCATCGGCCTTGGCATTCCAGCACAGTATAGGATTGTGCTCGGAGTCACTTCGTTTCATCTACAACATGAGAACCATCTTTAAAAGCCACAGGATGGGTGGGGTTTTCTTCTGTATTTTCCCATCATAGCAACCAATCAGTGTGCACTGCTAACCCCTTCTTTCATTGCAGATCATTTGGAAGGAAAAGAGGGGCAGGGATGTGCAAGGAGTGCACAGCAGGTGAGGCAGAATTGCCCTACTGTAGTTCTTTGGGTGGCATCAGGTCGTGACCCACCAACTGGGTCCCAACCCACAGTTTAAGAAACACTGAACTAAACTACAGAAAACCCTGGTCACATCTGCCGTCCAGGAATGGGGACAGCTGGCACACCAGGAAAGCTGAGCAAAAGCATCCCTTGCCACAGCTGCCACCTGGCCATTACAAACAGCTGAGCTATGGCAGTGGGTGCTCTTCACTTTGACTTAGGCTGTATCCTGGCTCTCCCAGTGCCAGCGTTATCTAGGGTGTGCAGTCCTAACCTGGAGTTAGGCCAGCAAAGTTTGGCCAGCACAAGGGCCACCATAAAGCGTGTCTGAACCACTCTCCAAGTCAGGGAGGATGGCAAACTTCTGTGTGCTGGTCTCTCTGACTCCGAGGGTGGTTCAAACATACTTCACACATACTTCACAGTATGCCTGTGCCTGCCAAACTTTGTTGGCCTAACTGTGCCAGCCTAACTCCAGGTTAGGATTGTGCCCCTACTCATGCGGTGTCATGAATGTGTTTATATATATATATATATATATATATATATATATATATATATATACACATACATGTATTTATATACATATATATACACATGTATTTATATACCGCCTTTCTTAAGATCACTAGATTTCTCTAATGACTGTAACTCAA